>BPLS01028334.1:0-12003 GCA_019656275.1 Rhododendron kiyosumense | reverse complement strand
CCGAACAGTGGCAAACGGATAAAGCTGGGGAGCAATTGTAGGGAGGTTTTCCCGAACAGGTAAACTAAGCAACCGAGCACGTGACATATCAGGCGCACGTGGTAGGCATGATAGGCTTATCGCCGGGCAGTTTGATGAACGGCAGTTAGGGCCAGTGACACGTGAAGTCATTGGTCCATGCAGTCTGTTCGGCTGATAAGGACGAAAGACATGTGAAGTCATCTGTCCGGATATAACGACATGGACCAGTTGCATGTGAGGTCATTGGTTCATATGGACTGTTCGGCAAAGAGGTAGCCGAACAGTGGAAGAAGTTGCCCTAAATCATGACGTGGCAAGAATGCTCCCGAATGGTAATATTCCGTAAAAAAATGAGATCCTGAGTATATAGGATCGAGGCAAGAGACCCAACGTGGGTGGGATAATTATGGGAAAGAGTCCCATAAGGACTGAGAGTCACATAAAGGTTAAACTATTACATAGATAAGGGAACGAGAATCCATAAAATACTAGGTTTCCTATACGAGGTAGGAATCCTAAGGCAACAGGAATGCTTGGCCAGCAAGCATCCGTGAGTCTATAAATACGAGGTAAACCCGGAGGTAAAGGTTACGCAATATTTGGCCATCTCTTATTGCTTTCCTAGTGATAATTAGGGTTATTTACTAGTACGTGATACTAACTTAGGCATCGGAGGGCCTTTGCCACGAGAGGCAAAGGTGCACTCACCCTTTGTTTGTTTTGCAGATTAGGGTTCCGACGAAAAATTAGGGTTCCGGTGTAAAGACACGTGAAGCCGTTACAGTTTGGTGTTGTTCAGAGCACCAATTGTTTTCATCCCCCGACATTTATCTCAAAAGTAAAATGTAAGTTTCTCGAACTTATAGTATCTCATACTTTTTAGCACAATCACTTACTCAAATGATTGTATCAGAACAGCTGAATGCTTTCGTATGCATCCCAAGTGTCTTCATACTTGGGGTATATTTGTTTATAAGTTTTTCATACTTTAGCGTTTATTCGTGCGCAGTTATTGAGCTATCTTTTATCAAGCATAGATGTATTCGTATATGGCATTCGTGCCAATCCCATGCTCCCCGATATGAATAAGGAAACCAATATTCCATATTTCGTATTAAAAAACCAATATTTCAAAAAGCTGAATATACTTTGAGAAAAATGATGTCTTTATTCATAGACTTGAACTCAAGGGGGCGTTATTCGTACCATTTGCAACAAAAACAGAGCAAACCATAACGTAAAATAAGAAAAATAAGGGAATTTCGTTCGTAATTCCCACACAATCACGTAGTGTAATCTAAAATAAAACTCAATTCTTCTAAATAAAGAATTTTCTCAGATTATGAACATTCTACGGCCTCGGAATCGGGTTGCCGTCCAGATCAGCCAACCTGTAGGCCCCTATGCCCACAATCTCAGTTACTCGATACGGGCCCTCCCAGTTGGCCCCCAGTTTGCCTTCGTTGGCCACCTTGGTGTTGCCGAGCACCTTTCGTAGTACAAGGTCCCCAACACCAAACTCTCGAGGGTGAACGTGCTTGTTATAGCTCTTCATCAACTGTTCCTGATAAGAAGCTAGATGAACCAGGGCTTTCTCCCTCCTTTCCTCGGCGAGATCAAGCTCAATATCAAGGGCTCTGTCATTGCCCCCACTCTCAACCAATGCAGTCCTGTTGGTTGGGAGGCCCACTTCCACTCCTTTCTCTCCTTGTACGTCTTGGGCTCAGGCTTATCCACCTTCTTGGCAAGTGTCTTGGGCTGTTCGGCAGCGATCCTGCCGTCCTCGTGGAGTATGTCATCCTCCATTCTGGCGTGCTGCTCTATTCGCTCCATCAGTTTGGCCAACGTAGCCACCGGATGTTTGTTCAGCGAGCGACGCAGTTCTCCCCAAACAGGCAAACCAGTTTTAAAGGTCACTATGGTATACTCTTCACTGCAACTTTCAATCTCGTTGAAAGTTTCCCAATACTTCTTTGCGTAATCTCTGATCGGCTCGCTCTCCGCCTGTTTCATGGTGGAAAGACTCTCAAACGTCTTTGGGGCCTTTTTGCTTGTCAGGAACCGAGCAGTGAATTCCTCAGCCAACTGCCTCCATCCTCGTATGGATCGTGGTGCCAATTTATGAAACCAAGATAAGGCCACCTTGCCTAAACTCGATGGGAACATTTTGCACAGAATGGCATCATCGCCATCGTGCATGAACATGGCCTGCTGATAGTGCTGTATGTGAGCCATAGGGTCCGTGTTTGTCTCGTAAAGCACGAACGCTCCGTGTTTCACTCTGCTCGGCAATTTGGCCTCCTGCAGCCTCCTTGCAAAAGGGGAGGCTGCGATGTTACTCAGGGCTTTTCGTGCCGCTTCTCGTGCAGACACTGTCCCTTCCTCACTTTCCTTCATTTTGTGAGCCGTAGTTTTGGCCCAGTCAGCATCAGGCCTCTCGTACCTGTCACGGTGATGCTTCCTTGTTTCTTCCTCGGGTGTGGAACTTCGCTCTCTGCTCCTTCTTTTTCGTGAAGAAGCCCTTCGCCTTTCTAGTGTTCGGTCTTTACTTCTGCTTCTCCTTCTTCGTGGGGAAGCTTCATATCGTCTCGTGGTAGGACTATTGCTCCTACTCCTTCTTCCTCGTGAATGAGGCTCTTTATGGACTAGCAGAGCCCGCCTGTCTTCTCCAAAATCCCTTCGTGAGAGTCCGGAATCTTCTGGGTGATCTCGTACCCGCTGTAGCTCTCGTATTTCGTACTCTCGTTTTTTGATCAAACGAGCGTACTCCTCAATTTCCTTCCTCTTTTTATTAAGGACGTCTTCGCTGTTGTGTACACTTCTTGAACGTTCCACCGATGCCTCTCTTCGGTGGGACTTGCTCCTTCTCGTGGAGCCCGTAGTCGCTTTGTCCTCCCTTTCAGTGGGCTTTCTCGGAGCACCTGGTGGAGATTTATCCCCTCCACCACTTAACTGGTTTTTTGGATTAAACGGCGTGGTTGAATCTTCCTCCATCATGATTATCTTTTCAGGGAATTCTCTCTTTTCCCACAGACGGCGCCAATTGTAGGGGGATGAAAACAATTGGTGCTCTGGACAACACCAAACTGCAGCGGCTTCACGTGCCTCTACACCGGAACCCTAGTTCTTCGTCGAAACCCCGATCTGCAAAACAGATAAGGGGTGAGTGCACCTTTGCCTCTTGTGGCAAAGGCCCTCCGATGCCTAAGTTAGTATCACGAACTAGAAATGAACCCTAATTATCTGTAGGAAGACAATAAGAGATCACCAAATATTGCGTACCTTTTACCCTCAGGTTTACCTTGTACTTGTAGTCTCATGGGTGCTTACTGTCCAAGCATCCCTGTTACCTTAGGATTCTTACCTCGCATAGGAAACCTAATATCTCATGGATTCTCGTTCCCTTATCTGTATAATAGCTTAACCTTTTTGGGACTCTCAGTCCTTTTGTGACTCTTCCCCCTAATCATCCGAATACCCCACTCACGTTGGGTCTCTTGCATTGATCCTATATACTCGGGATCCCATTTCTTTACGGAATATTACCATTCTGGAGCATTCTTGCCGCGTCATGATCTAGGGCAACTTCTTCTCCTGTTCGGCTATCTCGTTGCCAAACAGTCCACATGGACCAATGAACTCACATGCAACTGGTTCACGTTGTTACACTTGGACAAATGATTTCACACTCCTTTATCCTTATCAGCCGAACAGACTGCCTGAACCAATGACTTCTTGTGTCACTGGCCCTAATCGCCGTTCATCGAATTGTTCGGCGATAAGCCTATCATGCCTACCACGTGCCTCCGTACATCACGTGCTCGGTGACTAATTGCACCTGTTCGGGAATACCTCCCTACAGTTAACATTGCTCATCTTACATATTTCTTTAGAATAATACTAGTAAGCAAAATAAAAATTAAAGGAAAATTGTTATATTTTCTTGACTTCTTTATTTTCTTCTAATAATAAGAATTTAAGAAGCCTGCAGTATCCACACAGGCACACAGCAAGCTTAGATGGTTGCTGTTTATTTTTTAGGTACCCATGCATGCCAGCAAAATTAACAAAGTAACTCAAATCTTTAAACAAACCTTTCTTTACTTTACTAGAAGATACGATGGCCTGCAAATCTCACTGAAGATGCCTATATATATATATATATAATGTGTTTTGGTTGGTGTATTGTAGTTTTCGTTTTTCTTGTTGTTAGTGTCTTACCAATTTTATTTGCGGTTTGAAATGCACATAATTGGTCGGGAGGTATGTGCCAATCTAGTTGGGATATACCTATTTGACAATGATGCTTTTTATCGTCCTTTCTTTTAGCTTGTTATAATGCCTACTCAGGTCAAACAAATTCTTTTATTAACCAAAAAAAAGCCTTATCAATTTCAAAGAATATCAAGCATCATTTGAAAAATCAAGGTGCCTATGCATAGACAGGCAACCAAATCTTTATACCTGCAACCAAAATGAAAGGTAAACTAAGTCAACGAAAATTTTAAATCTGGAACAGAAATGAGAGGATGATAAATTGTTACACAATACATTTGTAAACAAATTAAATGGTGAATCTAACATTTAAACACCCTCATTCAAAAAAGAAAATTTGATAAATTGATTCGCATTGGGGTAGAGAAGCTAGATGATGATCAGGATGATATAACAATTAGAATGACTAAGGCCCTATTCCACTATGATTTTTATTTTTTACTATGGTTATTATTTTTTAAGTACTTATTTTTCTCTTTATGAGACAAGTCATTCTTTCACAATATATTACATTTAATTCAAAATATAAGTACGTTACTTATTTTAGTTTATGAAACACACCCTAAATTCGTCTCTCTTCCCCACCTTGTGTCCCTATAAAAGCAGCTCATATGCACAACCCAATTATCATTCTTCTCCTATATAGATTCCATACTTCCTCAGCTCTCTTGATATATAGCTTTACACATATTTTTCAATGGCTTCTCATGTTCTTTTGTTAGGGTTCTTGGCCGTAACTTGTTCCATTGCTTTGGCTGACGAAACCCCTCTTCAAGACTTTTGTGTTGCAGATCTTAACAGCCCCGGTACCTAACTCTTCCCTACACCACTACTCTTTCTTTTCTTTTTCTTTTTATTTGTTGGTGATTGAATTTTTTCTAAAATGTCTGATTGTCACTTACGGCGTCTTAGATTTTCTAACGTTTTGTATGTTCATCCATGTAGTTTTCGTTAATGGATTTGCGTGCAAAGACCCAAAGCTTGTGGAATTGGATGATTTCTTCTTTAGCGGGCTAAGCAAGGCAGGTAACACATCGAATGCTTTGGGATCAGAGGTCACCCATGGATTCGTAACAAATTTTCCTGCACTTAATACACTTGGCATCGGCATGGCCCGTATTGACTTTGCACCGCACGGGCTTAACCCTCCACACTACCATCCTCGGGCCAGTGAAATTTTGACTGTCATTGAAGGTACCCTATTAGCAGGATTTGTCACCTCCAATCCTGAAAATCGGCTCTTTGCGAAGGTGCTTCAGAAGGGTGAATCAGTTGTGTACCCAGAGGCTCTTCTCCACTTCCAGCAAAACGTTGGAAATGGTAATGCAGTTGCCCTTGCCGTCTTTAATAGCCAAAATCCTGATGTCAATACCATTGCAAATTCGGTGTTTGGTTCGAATCCGGCAATCTCTAGTGATATTCTCGCAAAGGCATTCCAAGTGAATAAAAGTGTAATTGATGATATCAAATCAAAGTTCTAAGGAATTGATTTGAAGCTAGCTACTCAATAAAGGATGGGATCAAACCCAAGTTTTACATGTGTTCAAACTCAAATTAATTAATGCTTAGTAGTTAATTTCTTTTTAATTTGTAATAATCTCTTGTACGCAATGAGATCGATCGAGATGCATGCATGATCATTTTATTAATTTGAATCAGTCTACGATATATCCCCTAGTTTCCACTCTTAGAAAGTGACATAAATTGACTACAACACACCCTAACTTAATATTAGCTAGCTCCTCCGTCTTGGCCTGAAATATATATTGCTCAAATAAATCAAATAATTAGCTGATCAAATGTGAAAAAAGTAGTGTATCATAAACATTGTGTATTATTAATTAGAGAAAATAGAAAAGCTGCTCGACCTGCAAGATGGGGTATATTCCAAGGTGTGTAGACACTGTAAAATTATAATTAATGTTACCTCCCTAGCTAGCTAGGTGAAGGTTTTAGCGGACACCAAATTAATTAATTAAGACTATTAAATTTCAAGATCCAACCCAATGGCTGGTCACAGTCACAATTACTTCTTCCTCATTTTAGAGTTCGATCATGTCCTCGATCCAACAGGTAATTAATCAACCGCATCTTCTGGTTGAAGAAGTACCTTCCCGTCAGCTCGATATTGTTAATTATATATACTCCTACTTATATATAAACAAATATACAAATGGTTGTGATCTCATCCTTAAATCCTTCTCATGTTATCTGATCATATATATATGTCTCATCCTTGATTAATCTTTTTAATGAGATCTTATCTCATATCAAATCCATATGAAGGTCTCTCTATGTATATATATTATGTAACTTAATTTCCAATACCCATATAATTAGCAGCATATTGACTATCATGAATAAATAGCACATGCTAGTAAAAAGGTTAATGAACCGTATCACCATGCATGAGAGTTCATCAATTTATATAACCCCCAACATTAATGCAAGTACTAAACATGATAACTAAGTGAAGCAAATCTACAATATACACCCCTTAAAAGTGTGTACTCATATATATATTTTGTATATGTATAGTTCATATTGTGCTACTTACATAATATTTTGGTGTATTATATGACTTTTGATCTAAAAACTTGCAACTCTTCAGTAGAAGGAATCACAATATTTTGGTGTTTCTCGTAACTTTTATATAAAAAAAAATTGTAACCTTTCAACAATAGAATGCATAACGTACGTTTAGAATTCGTAACTTTTTCACTAGGGTCATAACACTTTGGTAGTTTCATAACTTTTACACTAAAATCATAACTTTTCAGCAATATGATTTATAACATATACTCTATGAATTACAATCAAAATATTTTGGGGTCAGCTTTGCTAGCACCACATTCTAACATACCCACACTCACACGAGAGGTGGGTCCCGCACACTCTAGAGGTCATGTGGGTCCCACACCCACTAGACACCTCTGGTATGTGCTGGACCCACCTCTCATGTAAGTGTGGATGTGTACATGGGTCTTTGTTTGGGTGTGGTTTCAAAATTATTACTTCTTTGGGGGTGCATATGATACGTACGCACCCAAATAAATGTGTGTATTGTTGCAATATTTCCGGTAAGGGAAGGAGTATAATATAGTGCAACATAATACTACTAATTATTATTTTTTCGAGAAAATTTCTCTTATATCCCTTCGATTTTGACCAAAAATTCATTTTGGTCATTTACCTTTCAATTTCGGCATAAAAGTACTTCATTCTCTAAAAACTTGAATGAAAAGTTAGATGATTAAATCAAACACTTATAGGTATCGGATTGAGCCGATTTTTCGCAAAGGCTCTTGAAAAAATGTTTTAAACATAATAACGGCTCGGATCACTTGTGTGGGACCCGTAGTGAACCCCACATAGAAATCTGTGCACAGATTTGCTGTGCCAGTAGATTGGTTCTATGTTATATTCAAAGCCCATTAAAGTAATTAGTTTAATATTTAGACAATCGGACTGCAGGGCGGTTTCAGGGACACCTATAAAAACATCTCATAGTTTTCAATCAAATTTTGATGGTCTGAGCCACTCAATATGATTAAAATGTGATTTTAAGGGTATCTGCAAGAAATCAGCAAAAAAAAAAAATACTAGATAGGGCTTGATATATCTGAGTAGTTTTTAGCTCAGATTTAATGAACATTTCAATAAAAAAACTGCTCAAAACAAGCACTTTTCGGTATATCTTTTGCTAATTTCTCACGAGCACCCTAAAAATCACATTTTGCACACATTAAACGATTTGAATCATAAAAAATTGATCGAAAACTATGTGATTAAGATTTGAGATATTTTTTTAGATGTTTTTATAGGTGTCCCCGGAACCGCCCCTGTCTGCTTGATATGCTAGGGGGAAAAAATTTAGATAAGCAAAAAAAACTTTATAAATCTTTGAAAAAGATTACAAAGATTTATCGGATCACGGGCACATCATTATGAGTCACCCGAGAACCAAACGCAAAGAAAGACAATGAACCAACTAAAATACTCCACAGTGAGATATGCTGGAAAAATTAGTCACTAGATTGACAATCATCGTACACATAAGAAAAAATGCTGCAGTTCACTTTTATGGAATGGACAACGACTATAAAACAGGAGCTTTTTCGTCATTCATATTCTTCAGTATAGTAAAAAAAAATTCACCAGGCATAAGCCAACAATTAAGTCATATATACTACGAGTATTTTGCTAGCTACAAGAATAATTCTACTTCCCACCACAATAAATTCGGTCTTTGACAATGAATAAAATTTATTTTCGAAAATGTAAAATTCGGCGCTAAAGCTTTTGGCGATGGAATACTATTTTCTCGCCAAAAGCTTTGAGTTGTTGAATCATTTGATGTAATGAACTTGCGGATAAATTGGCACGTTGTTTTCATGCTAGCAAGGTGTTAATGAGTGCTTGAGAACTCTGGTAAAATGTTAAGCCAGAAGTCTTTTTCCACTCATACATGAGCTGCTATTTAAAGGCTCAAGGAGAGGAACACTTAGGGCCCGTTCAGTTGCACGGAAAGGATGAGAAAAGATAGGAAAATCAATTTTTTTGTAATTTTCTGTGTGTTTAGTTACCAGGAAAATTGTATGACCCACAACTTTAACTTTCTCACTGAAAAACACTTTCACTTTCTTGCAAAATAGATCTTGCCAAAATAAATGAATTTTTATTTTTCTGCATAGTAAGTGAGAGAGAGAAGGAAAAGCGTTTTTCCTTTCTCTCTCTAGGAGCTCTCTCTCCTTTCTCTCTCTACTACTTCAGTTAGGGTTTCGCTAGGGGGGGCTGGGGCTGCCGCCCTTGCTCCACCTCCTCCCCTCCTCCTTCGCCGGCCACCCCCCCTCATCTCACCGCCCGTCTTTCCCTTCCCTAACCAGATCCCCTCCCGCCTCTGCCATCTCCTTCTCTACCGCCGCCTCTCTCCACCGCCCTTTCTCCATTGCCGCCATCTCCTCTTCACCCTCGCTTCACCGCCGCCACCTCCTCTCTGCCACCGCGCTGCCTCCGCCTCCACCTCCTCCTCAACTGCCTCCGCCTTCTCCTCACCTTCTGCCTTCACCTCCTTCCCCACCGCCTCCCTCTGGTCCGGTGCTCGGGATAACTCTGACAGAGAGATGAAGTAGGGTGGATCGGCCCCCTCCGGCAATAAGTCGCCAGCCTCCTGGGTGGCGTTTCGCTGGCGGTCGATTATTGGCCGGAGGTCCCTGTACCGGCTGTCTTTGGCTCGGTTTCTTCCCGGCTGGTCTCCCCAGTCCGGCAACTGTACCGGTCTGGATTTTCTAGATCCGGTGGGTGTGGTAGGTGGGCGAATAATTTTTCAGTTTGGTTAGGGTGAGTTCTGTTTTAGTTTTGTGTTGATTTCATCTGAGCTTCTGGATAGGGTTTGAACTGGGTGTCCCTTTGAACTCTACTACTAAGATCGGAGACGGGCCCTAAACCCTGCATTTATGTATGGTCTGCTTTTGCAGTATGTGCTTTGGAGCCTCCTAGTGGATGTGTTCCGGTGTCTAGGTTTTAGTAGTTTTGGTTCATTCCTGTATTTCTTGATGAAATCGTTGTAGCCTTCGGGTGTTT
The DNA here is from genome assembly GCA_019656275.1 of Rhododendron kiyosumense. NCBI lineage: Eukaryota > Viridiplantae > Streptophyta > Magnoliopsida > Ericales > Ericaceae > Rhododendron > Rhododendron kiyosumense. The sequence continues at coordinate 2,124 of BPLS01028334.1, read as the reverse complement.
ACCTTTGGATTGTGAAATGAATTGATTGCCTGTTCAAAAAAAAAAAAAAAAGTGAGAGAGAGAAGGATAGAGAGAGTGAACGGCTTGGCTATTGGGTGTGACCCACCACGTCCTACCTCACCGGACTGACCTCCGGCGGGGTGTAAGAGGGTACTTCACGTCCTATCTCTCCGGACTAACCTCCAGCGAGGTGTAAGGCGAGTACTAGTGGTCGCTTTCTTCGGGATTTCTTGCCATTTGCCGTTTACTCTTCTTCATATTGTCTTTGTTTCTATGGCTCCATACCATAGAGAGATGGGGAAATTAAGGGAGAGAGATGATCACAGTAGAAGGAATGATCGAAATGAAGGTGGATGGATCCCAGTGATGGGAAGACACAACAATCAAAGAAGCTATTCGGGGGAAAGAGGTAAGAGGACCACAAATCTCTTCACATTATTAATTTGTGGACAACATTCCTGAAGGTTATGACCAGAGTTGGTTATGGAAGATGCATGTTCTCTAATTACGGAGTGGTAAAGTAAAGGATGCTTTTATACCAAACAAAAGGAGTGTTAAAACCGGAAATCGTTTTGGCTTTGTTCGATATGATTGTCATATTTCTGCTGGAATGGCGATTGCAAAAACAAATGGTGTTTGGTTGGATGATAAAAAGCTGTTTGTCAAGGAAGCTGTGTTCGGTCAAAGAGATGATAAAAACAGAATTCGCATCCCAAAATTTCAGGATGCTGTTAAAGATGGGAATTGACAAAAGGAGAAAAAGGAGGAAAAGAAGGAGGGAAGTTCGTAAAGGTGATGATAGAGTGAAAAATAGAGCAGCTGCTCAATCTGGGAAATCTTATTGGCAAATTGTGAGAGGAGAGAAATTCAAGTCAGAACCGAATAAAGAGGTGGAGGTATGTCTCAAAGCTGAACCAGCCGCCAACGGATGGTTGCACAGGAGTGCTGTGGCAATCTTAGACAGATTGGTCTACATGCTTCATGAATGAGATAAGGGAAAATGTTGTTATAAGAGCAATGGGTGGGAGATCAGTTCTTATTATTTTTGCAAGTTCTGAAATTAGAGACGATATTATCCAAACGAAGGTCATGCAAAGGTGGTTAGTATCGATCAGTCCTTGGAAAAATGAGGTGGCAAGTCTGGAAAGGTTCGTCTAGCTCTCTTGTTCTGGTATGCCTCTTAACGCCTGAAATGACAAGAACTTTAAGCTTATTGGGGAATTATGGGGCCAATATATTCAAGCGGATGATAAAACGTTGCGGGATGAATATTTTACCAAAGGAAGAATTCTTATATCCACATTTGAAGCCTCAAAGATTGATAGTTGGATTATGCTAGTTGTGGATAATATGTTATACAGAGTTCATGTAGAAGAAGATGATCGATTTATTAGCCCAGAAGACTGGAGTATTGATCTTTTAAAGTGAAGATTAAGAGCCCTGTACAGTTAGACAAAGAAGTGTCTAGGGTGGTTGATTCTATGGGCTTGGGTGCATACCATGATAATGGGCCTGATACTAATGAAGCAATTAGTAACTTGGCCCAGCAAATTAAAAAAGCGGATGGGCTGGCTTTGAACTCTGTCGGGCAAATCATATTTTGGATCCTAAAATGGTCCAAGTGGAGATACAGGAGAATGAAGGCCAGGACATTTAAATAATGTCAGACCTTGTTGTTGACGGTGGTGGTGAGCAAAGATCCCTAATACAATCTAGTGAACCAACTATTCCACTAGATGAACAGAAGGCTTCTCACATTCAAGGTATCAATTTGATGGTGGAATTAACTCCGGGTGCATGCAGGAAAAGAAGGAGAAGACACATCAACAATTTATTCAAAGTCCAAGAGGAAATTAATCAAAACTCAGGGGACGTTGTTGAAATCACAGAATCTTCTTCTTCTTCTTCACTATCATCAGAGGAAACTATTATTAGCAACTCAATTATGGGCGAAGAAATTAGAGGCACTCTAGAAGTTGGTGAAAAGTTGGGGTTCAACTTCAGAAGGAATGATGAATTTGTTCTCAAAAGAATGATTGAATTGGAGGCAAAGGCAAAGGAATACTCTCTCATGAATGACTGAGAGAGAGAGAGAGAGAGAGAGAGAGAGAGAGAGAGAGAGAG
>BPLS01028333.1:0-15295 GCA_019656275.1 Rhododendron kiyosumense | reverse complement strand
ACGCTCCACTTTATACATGAAGTTGTGGAGCGTCTGCGAACAAAAGTAGAGCGCAAAAATCAAAACCCAAGTGAAATAGAGCCAACAATCTCATGTTTCAAAAAGGACTTTGTCTAGCTCTAAATGGACCCTTTGTTAGTGAACGCTGAAATTAATCTCAAGAATTAGCATAAACTTGCCCAAACACTCGCGTTATCCCAAAAAAACAAACACAAATAAATCTTCCTTTTGCTTTTGGAATTGAACAAAACAAAACATAGAGCAATTACCTTATTTCATTATTGAGGCGTACGTATGGGTTTTCATATCATAATGTAGTATAGGAGTATTTTTGTATTGGGAAAATGGAAAGTGATAATAATATTAAGCGGGTTGAGTAGGGCCCACGGATAACGGTTGGTAGCCCAACCAGAACAAGTGCATGTGCCTCTAAGCCTGATGAAGCAATTATTCTTTGCATCTCTCTCTCTCTCTCTCTCTCTCTCTCTCTCTCTCTCTCTCTCTCTCTATATTAGTATTTGTTAACGACTTCTCTTATAAATAGCGACCATCTCTCTCCCCTTTTCCTCAACACAAAACACAACACAAGGCAATATAAAATTTCTAAACCCCTCAAAAACACCCAATGGCCGCCAAGCAATTCTCTTTGGCTACACTTCTTCTCTCCATTTCCCTCAACTTGTACGTTCTTCTCACCAATGCCGACTACGGAGGTTGGGATACCGCTCATGCCACCTTCTACGGCGGCGGCGACGCTTCCGGGACAATGGGTATGCCCCTAACTCAATTCTCCGAAATTAATTCCTTGTACAAAACTCGCATCGTTCTGTCCAAAAGTTTTGCAACAAGTATTTCCCTACAAACAGAAAGAAAAAAAGAAACATAAAAGAACACAGAATGTTAATACGGAACGGTGATCATGTAATTTTATTGAATAATTTTCGGGTGTTTTTTTGGCAGGAGGGGCATGCGGGTACGGCAACTTGTACAGCCAAGGGTACGGCACCAACACCGCAGCGCTGAGCACGGCCCTGTTCAACAACGGACTGAGCTGCGGAGCATGCTACGAGATGCGGTGCAACGACGACCCGAGATGGTGCCTCCCGCACACCATCACCGTCACCGCCACAAACTTTTGCCCGCCCAACAACGCCTTGCCTAACAACAACGGCGGCTGGTGCAATCCGCCCCTCCAACACTTCGACCTGGCCGAACCTTCTTTCCTTCAAATCGCTCAATACCGAGCCGGAATCGTGCCCGTTGCCTTCCGAAGGTACATACATTGATCACTGTTATTAGCTTAATCTTCAAACATGTTCCGGTAGAGAATTTCCCAGTGAATCACTCGTACTACTATATTTTTTGAAACATATATAACTTGCGTATTACTATGTGGCAGGGTGCCTTGTGCGAAGAAAGGTGGAATTAGGTTCACAATCAACGGCCACTCGTACTTCAACCTGGTTTTGATCACCAACGTCGCGGGTGCAGGGGACATCCACGTGGTGTCGATCAAGGGGTCGAGAACAGGGTGGCAGCCCATGTCAAGGAACTGGGGCCAAAACTGGCAGAGCAATTCCTACCTCAATGGCCAAAGCCTCTCTTTCCAAGTCACCGCCAGTGACGGTAAAACCGTCACAAGTTTCGACGTGGCACCCGGTAATTGGCAGTTTGGCCAGACTTTCGAAGGGAGCCAGTTCTAGTCTCCTAGATTTACTATACCACTGAAACGGAGTTCGTTTTCTTCCGAGGCCAATTAAGATTTAAAGTGAAATTTATGGATTTTTTTACACTTGTAAGAAAAGGGTTGGGTGGTGAAGGTATGTTACGTGAGTTGGCCTTCCCAAAGCTGTGGTAGCCAAGTAGGATGCGCCCGCGCTAGCTCGGCCGGCCTCTCGCATTTGATGTAGTTTGATGTAATATAATATCTACATAGTCATGTTCTGTTTTCATCTTTATATAGTACCGGTAGCCTCGATCGATGTTCTGTTTTTATCTTTATATAGTACCGGTAGCCTCGATCGACTCTCATATTTATTGTAGCTTGATGTAATATAATACCTACATAGTCATGTTATGTTTTTATCTTTATACCGGTAGCCTCGACGATCTTCCAATTTATATGTTCTCAATTTAGATGCTACTTTCATTTCGACTTTTATTTCGTACTTGTAAATGATCGATAGACTGAATTTCCACCATCAAGGTTTAAATCAAGCTGGTACTAGAGTATATGAATCGAGATACTCTCATCTAATAATTATTTCTTATGCGGTTCTCATGTGATTTTGAGAACCACGGAATGTGAAACCATGTGATTGAGTTGTTCATTTTATAGATGACCTTATTACTATTAATGGGTCCAAGATTGGGATGGCCGTTCCGTCTAATATGTCCGTATCCAATCCGATCCCTGTCCCGAACGATTCGCAGATTTGAAGATCTGTTCGGAGATCGGGTAGGATATGCAGATTGGTCTGTCTCCGCCCCAAATCTGCCACGAATTCAATCTCCATCCGATTCCTGCCTGTCGCGTCCCATCCTTGAATCCCCCCGGTATATATATAGGATTACTTTTGATCACGTTGTGAGTTGAATCCAATTTGGATTATTTGTGAGCCCTTCCCGAATTTATAATAATGATCGGAACTGCTCGCTTTTTATAACTTTTCGAGAATATTGACAACGCCAAAACACTTGTTGATCTTTTTTGGTATTGTTAGAACTATGGAAGAACTATCGATAATGTAGTGATCACGTTTGATCTTTTTTGGTATTGTTGAAACTATGGGATAATGTTGTGCAGTTAATGTTGTGATCACTTTTTTGGTCTTAAAAAAAGCCATGTATCTCTGTTTTCATATGCTATAGCAATTTTTCATATTTTTTTACAAAAAAAAACTTCGAATCCCGGAATTTCCAAGGCAATCTCTGTTCTCCGTTTAGAGTGGGAATAGAGATTGGGGTAAAAGTAAATCTCTGTTGGAAATCGGGGAGGGAACGGAAATAGTGATATCTGTTCCATCCCTTGCCAACAAAGATTGTGGAATTTGGTTGCATCGAGTTATATATAAAGATCACAGGTATTATAAATTTTGGAAAGGAAGTTTGAGAGAGATGATTCTGCATAATTACGTACAGATGATTAATAGTGACTAGTATAGCCAGAGAATTTTAAATAATGCTATGAACGCCATCCTTCCTCCAATCAAGATCCTCTTATGTGACGATCTCTCGTATTCTCTTGTGATATTAATGAAAGTCATTACAGTCTGATTTTAGGATCTAAATCATTTACTTTAGTAAGACTCGATATGTTCTGCTGGGATTTTAGCGGAAGCAAATCAATGCCAAGATTCAAAAAAAAGAAAAAGAAAAGGAAAAAAAGACAATGAATAAATGACGAGAAGAAAAAAACTGAATGAGAGCACACAAAAATTTACGTGATTTGGCAAAAAACAACCTACAGCCACGAAAGAGATTCGTTCTCTACTATATGGGAATAATCAGTACAAAATGCCCAGGCTAAATTAAATAACTCAATTCTACTACACCACTCTCACCTCCCAAAAAACAATTTACAATAGAATAAAAAAAAAAAACACCATATTTTCTCTGAACACAAGAATACAACAAATGGTCCTTCAGCCTATGGCAAGAACGAGCTCAAGTTGGTTGCGGATCTAGTTCAAATTGGTTCCAGATCTTGCTCCACCCACTTTCATGAGTATGACTGATAGGTTTGGCTCCAGCGTCTCATTTCACGCTGCTTTCCTCTATTTTTGTTTTGTTTTTGTTTTTGTTACAGTAGCAGTAATTTGCTTCGTTGTTTTTGTTGTACTTTTTCATTTTCGTATTAATATAATAACTGAGTTGATCTTGTTCATAAAAAAACACAAGAATACAAAACTTGTAACATTTTTTTTTCTTCTTTTCTTGTTCTGCCCAAAACCCGTCTCCATCAAAAATGCTACTTGCACAACCGTTGTGTTGGTTGTGCAAGTAATTCTGACCGTCCAGATGCATTTGAACGGTTTAGATTTTAAAAAAACTCTTCCAAAGAAAAGTTTAATTTTTCCAATGAAGAGTTTGAGTAAATCTTAACCATTTATTGCAGCAATTGACGACTAGAGATTGGTTGTGTATTGTGTTGCGTCTCAATAGCCATTTGATTGATCATACTCCAATACACAAGCAAAGCATTAAATCAAGGATTTCCAAAACGTGGAAAATCTTCTGCTAACTCCGGAGTCAAGGAATTCGGTATCCACTGAAAGATTGATTGATATCTCTTCTAACTTGCAATTGTATCTAGGGAAAAATTCAAAAAAACCCCTGAACTTTGAACCCAATGTCAAATAGGTACCTGAACTTAAATAAACTTCAATTGAACACCTGAACTTTCACCCCGTTATTCAATTTACCCCCTGCTGTCTCAATCCATGACTTTCCTAACGGCAACCACTAAGTTGGACACTAACAGACAGAACAAAACGTTAGATGGAGAAATTAGAGAGAAACAACAGTGATTTGGCACATTTTTAAGGCCCCGTTCGGCTTATAAGCCTATTGGCTTATTTTTTGTCATTATTCAATTTTTTTTCATATTTGTTGGTTTTTCATCAAATTTTTGGGGATTATTGTATCGTCATAACGAGAGTAATCTAAAAAGTAAAAAATTATTATCGAAATCCATTTTTTTTAATAAAAACGAAAAAATTGGTCTATTGGCTTGTTTTTGTCTTTATTTTAAAAAATTAGGTTTCGATCGTAATTTGTTATTTTTTAGATTCCTTTAGTCATGACGATGCAATGATCCCCAAAAAAATGATGAAAAACTTGCTATGTTCGAATTTGTGTTTGAATTTTTTTTTGAAAAAATAATAGGGATAATAAGTGAAGAGAGATAGGGAAAGAAATGTTTGAAGTATGGAGAATCTAGGGGGAATTTTTTGAAAAATCCTTTTTGAATTGTAAAGAGAACAATAAAAAAATACAAAATTTTTTTTGAATAAGAACAAAAAATAAGCCAGTAGGCTTATTTAGCCGAACGGGGCCTTAAAAAGGTGCCAAATCACTGTTGTTTTCGTCCAATTTCACCCTCTAACGTTTTGTTTTGTCTGTTAGTGTCTAGCTCAGTAGTTGCCGTTAGGAAAGTCACGGATTGAGACGGAAGGGGGTAAATTGAATAATGGAGTGAAAGTTCAGGTGTTCAATTGAAATTTATTTAAGTTCAGGTGCCTATTTGACATTGAGTTCAAAGTTCAGGGGTTTTTTTGAATTTTTCCCTTGTATCTACAATGACTAAACATGGGGCAAAATTCAACGTACGTGTTTCACATCCTTGCAACCTATCAGGTTGATTGGATCGATAAAAACTTTGATTGGATGATAGGAGTATTAATTTGAAGTTAAATGAATGATTTTGAGTCTGTCTGTCCATGTGAAATTGTGCTTTGTATAGATAGAGAGATACCTGTTAGTCTAGAGGTTTCTCTAAAATACCTTATTGATTTTGATGATAACAAAACATAATTTATTGAAATTGAAATATAATTATTATCATGATATATGATACTCATTGAAACAAATATTTATTGTGTAGGAATTTGACTGAGCAACACAAGGAAATATTTTACATCAAAATCCTATCTCCAATAGTAAAGAGCAAAGAAAAAGAAGGAGAAGGAGAAAGATTAAGGTCCAATTTTTCCCTTGATAATTCGAACGGCTATATTTAAATATGGGAACATGCATTTTGCTTTGAAGCAAACAAGAATGGAAAGAATCATTAAGCCAAGATTATGGAGCTGTTTGTGGCCCCGTTCCAATTTCTTTCTAAACATTCTTTTTCAAAAAAAAAAAAAGGTAATTTCAAACTCAAATATAATGAAATAAAAAGTAATTTTTTGATTTTTTTTCACTGTTTAAAAGATTTCAATGAGATCTATCAAATAAGATCCATATTGGTAAAAAAAAAAATTGGCGTAAACATATAATTTTTTGAGCTTAAAATTACCTTCTTTTTCAAAAAATACTTTTTCAGAGAAAGTGGAACACCTCCTGTCTCTACCGGCTAGAAGGAACATCCAACATTCAATTGAGTTTTCATGGTTAAAAAGAGAAGTCGACAGAGGAAGCCATTGACAGAAGTTTTGAAGAAAATACTCGTGAGCTATCACTTGCAAATCAATCAATCAACTCAACTCTTCATCTTGATATCTATACACTTGTATGTGAGAGAATTCTTATTTTGATATTTATTGTAAAAGGGATTGTACATCCTTATTCATACTCTTGAGAGAGATTATCTTTTTGTGAGTGGTTTTGAAGAGAAAATCACTTGGAGTTCACTTGGAGTTAGGTGTTACTAACACCGGAGTCAAAACTAGTTGGGTTAGGTGTGACTAACACTAGAGTCAAAAATAGTTGGAGCGATTGGGGATAGATTGCTCATTGTAAAGGTTGTCTAGCACCCTCGAAGCTAGAAGGATTGTTACTAGTAAAGATAGTGCAGCAAATCCCGAGTTGAACACTTGGAGAGTAGACTAGGCCGTGAAGTTGCAGACCAATCCACTATAAATCCTTGCGTTCGATTATCTCTTCCCTACTCTCTGTACTTTCCGTCTTGCACATCAATATTGCATGAGTATAATAGTATATCATTGAAATTGGAATTGTAGTTGAATAGATTGCAGTATATCATTGAAATTGGAATTGTAGTTGAATAGATTGCAATTAGTTATTTAAAATTCCACGTTATATTTGAGATATCCAATTCACCTCCCTCTTGGGTTGCTAACTCAAACTTTTTGGATGAATGATAATCAGAATGAAATTGATAAAATCGTGGAATCGTGTTGGTCTTTCTTTGCATTGCGTGAGGGACCAAACGAGTAATGGTACTCATAGTCTCATACGGGGCCATCTTTTCTCCAAAACGTGGAAAATCTTCTGCTAACTCCGAAGTCAAGGATTTCAGTATCCACTGAAAGATTGATTGATATCTCTTCTAACTAACTTGAAATTGTATCTACAATGACTACTAAACATGGGCCAAAATTCAACGTACATGTTTCACATCCTTGCAACCTATCAGGTTGATCGGATCGATAAAAGCTTGATTGGGTGATAGGAGTATTTTTATTTGAAGTTAAATGAATGATTTTGAATCTGTCTGTCCATGTGAAATTGTGCTTTGTATAGATAGAGAGATACCAACGTCCACCGAACTCAAACTTTTTGGATGAAAGATAATCGCAATGAAATTGATAAAATGATGGAATCGTGTTGGTCTGTTTTACGAGTAATGGTACTCATACGGGTAACGGGTGCATCTTTTCTCCATTAAAGAAAGTAACAAATCTTCAAGGGCACAACAAAGGGTACTAATCTCTTATGGGCTTAGGAGTTTCTTTGTTTTGGATGGCTTGCTCTGCCATCTTTCTTCGTTAGCCCATTGGGGGCGTGTTTCTGAGCCTCACCTTACATATTTAGTTTTTGACCAATATATAACTTCATTACCAAAAAAGACAGTTTTCTTCCCATTCCCATGATTAACTTTTGAAACGAACTCTTTTATCGAAACACGGCATTACAAAATGATCGTTGGAAGTTTTCGTGACGAAGAAAGCATGGCAACTGAGTACACATTCAAAACTCAGGATGCAAACACATAGCAACTGGTGGACCTGAGTTGATACAAAGAGCTTGAAACTAAACTAGTAAGAACTTCCCCGTGAAGCAGATACCCCAGAAAGCACTCATCTTACTGGGGCAAAAGAAAAGAGAGAACTTGAAGCAAGAAAGGTTTTCACCAATACCCGGACCAACACGAGCACCCAAATCCAAATAGGCAAATACGCAGCTTGCAACTTTGAATATTGAGTTCATAATAGGACCTGGTGATGCAACCAAATGCAAAATCCCAAAGCTGTTAAAACTCCATTCAAACATGACAAATATCAAAGAGTTTGGCCTCAAGTCCACATAATTATGATATTCTAAAGCAATTTCCTAACAAACATATTTTCGTATCAAGATCGTCTCTATTTCAGCTTCTTCTTGTGGTAAAAGTATAGATGCTGCAGCCAAAGGATAAAATGCCCTTCAAGATGGATGATGCTGACCCTACAAAATAGAAACAAGAATAACATTACTTCGTACGAATTTTTATTTTACCCTTGTGGTTTGCGTACCGCGTATGACCTTCATCAAATTAAAGATAACTACTTGACTCCTTGTGGTTTATATAGTTACTATTTATAATTGACCGGAGGTGGAAGTCGCACAACTATGTTAAGAACAACAAACTTTCTAAAAGATAAACTGGCAGTCAGAAAATGCCTTGGAAGTCCAAGAAAAAATAACAGAATCAGAAGGAAAACACAAGCCCATGCTGAATACAAGCCTCTTAACTTGATGAACAGGTGCATGCCGCATCAAGCTTGGCTATTGCATTAGAAGCCGGATCATCTACAGCAGAAGCAACCACCCTATCTCCTCTAATAAAACCTTCTGGCCAACCCCTCCAAAAACCCCCACCACTGCCAAACTACCAGACTAACACACCACAGATGAAACCACCTCACCCCCGACATTAACATGACCGCCAACTAAACCTTGCCTTTGACAAGCAGAAAAAGGTACAGACTTGAAGAGACTCCAAACTTACTTCTCTATCTGTACACCTACTTCTACAATGTTTTTTTTTTTTTTGGAGGAAACCCATTTTTTGCCTCCAAAAAAATGAAGCACAATTCCATCCCTGTTACTCTCCCTCTTTTGCATTATTTTATCTCCTCCAAACACACTAGAAAAAGACAACCACATCTAGGAACTTATCTTTCTTATTGTATCAAACTATTGTATCATTATTAGATGGCAATACAAGATAGGAACTTAAAACAACAAAAACCTCAATGAAGAAAGAAGGAAGGAAGGAAAGACGCAAAAAAAAATACCGAAGATGGGCCCTTTGCCACTAAAACTGCTCAAATTAAGTTCACTGCTCATTAAACTTCAAGAAAGTAACTTTCATAAAAAGCCTTTTATTCGTCTCTCATAGATTTCCATATAGCCAATGCGCGCCACATAAATGAGGCTTTACTGCCTCCTTATCAGTCATCTGCTTGCATCTATTCTGGCCCAAAAAATTCCTTTTGAGGTCCCTCTAAAATTGCCACCAAGGACCACCACTTCCATCCCAAAAGTCAGACAACTGATCCATAGTTTGCAATTTCAGAGTAGAAATATTTTTCCCTTTTCTTGAATTGTCTATAGATTCATTATCCAAACACAGCTTGATTAAGGCCGAGTCATCAACAATGGGTATGACAAGAGACACGATATCGTCATGGGTGATGGGCATATGTAAGTCACGACATGCATATGAGCCAAAATAATGTCATGACCACTGAGCACCCCAAGTGCCCAACCACTGCCCACTGCTTTCTGCTCTCTCCCTCTCTCATGTGGCACCTTCGGCCGGCCACCACAATTTCTCACGTTTTTGATTCACCACTTCCTCTTTATTAATTTCACCTATATCTGCACATATATAAAACCATGCGAGATAGGTAATCTAGAAAATCGCAATGGAGAATGAAGGATAACGCACCTCCTTAAAGGAAGTCGCATCCCATCCTCGTACATGAAGCTCCATACCTTGGCTTCTTCATGCTTATGTTAAGGAACTTTTGGAAGCGTAGATATTTAAAAGTTATTGCGAAGTCTAGTTTAATATTATTCTGCTAGACTATATTTTTTTATAGTTAGTAAAAATTGGTGCCCTCACTATCGAGATTTCCTAGATCCGTCCCTGTGACCACACACGAACCAAAATGACATAGACCTATTGCACTTATGTCCCTCCCAATAAAAAAACCCCTAATCTACAATATTTTTTCATCCATTCCAAAAACCAATACCTAATCTACAAGACATATTCATGACAACGATGAAATTGAGGAAGAAGGTTGTGAGCAAAGCGCTGAAGTCAGCATTGGAGAAGAGGAAGAGACATGAGCTAGGAAGGCGAACAAGAGCAGTGGCTGTGGAATTTCTAAAAAGAGTTAGACGGAGACGGATACATATTCCATATTCCACAAGACATCCTCTTGAAATTTTTTTCGGGTCAGGTGCGTGTGCTTGTGGTGGGCAAATTGGTTAGGCAATTCAATACGTGGATGCAAATGGTTTTTGTCCTGAGATGTGGAGTAAATGTTAGGTGTTCTAGGTTGAGCTCAATTGGGGACAAACTGATTTGCGCTTGGAGGAGGAGCTGGGCTGAACGTAAAATGTCTGTGTGTGGTTTGTCTGTTTGTGCAAGGGGTTAATACTAGTTTGTGTCGATAGGAATTTCAATCTCTGGAATCCAACAACACAAGTCTCTAAAAGAACTCTATCGATTGGGTCCTCGTTGAACGACAGGTACCGGAATATTTCTGGACTTCCCTATGACTGGTGAGTACAAGGTTGTCTATGCCAAGATTCATAAGCGTCCTTATATATGTGGAAATGGTTGGTTTACAGACCAAAATGTTGAGAGAGATTACGTTCCCATTTTCTATGCATTGGCCAAGTCAGGTCGTTCTATAATGAGGATTTCTATTGGTTTGTCTTATCAGATGACTCCATTTCAACCCCTGTCCTCATCATCGTCAAATTCAACCCGCAGTTGAATAAGTAACGACGATGGGGACGGGGGTTGAAATGGAGTCATCTAAGAAGACAAGCCAATAGAGATCCTTAGTTCATAGAAGGGCCTACCATATGCAAAGAATATAGAAAGTTAACCTATTTCCACATATGCCCCATAAGGACGTTTGCGAATCTTGGCGTAGATAGTCTTGTACTCACCAACCACTGAGTCATAGAGAAGTCCAGAAATTTTCCGGTACCTGTTGTTCAACGAGGACCCAATCGAAAACACATCGACACGAACTAGCATTAACCCATTGCACGAACTACACAAAGACATTTTATGTTCAGCTCCTCATCCAAGCGCAAGGTTCTGCAATCAGTTTTTCCCCTATTGAGTTCAACCTAGAAAACCTAACATTTACTCCACGTCTCAGGACAAAAACCATTTGCTTCACAATGCTGAATTGCCTAACCAATTGGCCCACCGCAAGCACACGCACCTGAGTTGCTAAAGACTATGCACCAGTAGTTTTGAAAAGATTTTCAAGACAATGTCTTGTGGAATATGTATCCCTCTCCTTTGAAACTCTTTTTAGAAATTCCATAACCACTGCTCTTCTTCGTCTTCCTAGCTCATGTCTCTTTCCCTTCTCCAATGTTGTCTTCAGGACTTTGCTCACAATCTTCTTCCTCAATTTCATCATCCTCATGAATATCCCTCATAGATTAGATATTGATTTTTGGAATGGATGAGAAAGTATTGTAGATCTAGGGGTTTTCTTATTGGGAGGAATGGAACTGCAATAGCTCTTTGTGCACGCCATTTTGGTGCATATGTGGCCATAGGGCCAGTTCCAGAAAATCTCAATTGTGAGACACTAATTTCTACTACCTATAAACTGACTTTATAGTCAAGCACAACAATACTATACTAGACTTCGCAATAATTTTTATAAGATATGCTTTCAAAAGTTCCCCAACCTTCCAAAAGTACCTAAACATAAGAACAAAGCTTTCAAAAGTTCCTACACACATGCACAATGCTTCTAATGTTGGGATTATTTCCCCTAAATTAATCCCACCCGCAAATGGAAGCGTAATCGGAAAAATTAAACACGCAAAAAACAAGGCACAAAGAGAACACACAATATTACATGGTTCCCAAACTTGGGTACGTCCAGGGGAGATAGATTTTTCCACAATCACCAAGGTTTACAAAGGGTTTACAAAGAGAATCTAGGATCTCAAAAACACCCTATCCAACAAACTACAACCAAGTAAGGGAAAAATCTCACCAAATACTATCCAACACTGCTGGAAATGGAAGCCCGAAACTGGAGACCAGAACAGCCCCAAATGTCGTCAACAAGCTGCCACAAATTTGCTTCAATTGAGAGGACCAATGGCTGCCCTAGAGCTTTACCTTTTCCACCGAGAACACAAGCACACACAGGAGCTCACCCACTTTTCTCTCCTTTTGCTTCTCTTGTTGCCGCAGCACACACACCTCTCTGTTTCTTCCTCTTTCCTTGTTAGCTTCTAACATAAGGCTAAATTGGCTACCACACCCATGTGCCAAATAAATGTAGAAACTTCTGCCCAAAAAACTAGCCCGCACAATTATGCTATTGTTTGAATTTTTTTTTTAAAAAATAGCAGGGGATATGACGAGACAGAGAAAGAAATATTAAAAATAGCAAAAATCTATGGAAAATTTTTTAAAAAATTCTTTTTGAATTATAAAGAGAACAAGGTGTTTGTGTTCTTGGGCCAAACACTTTTGAACCTATTTTCATGGGAAAAACCAAACATCTAAAATTTCCTAATTATAAGCACAAAAAATAAGTCTTTGTTTCGTTCCCAATATTTTAGTTTTGGTAGTAGAATAATAATTGAAGGGATGAGTAATTAGCAGATAAAGGAAAAAAATGAAAGTACATAATAATTAAAGAAATAAAATAATAATTGAAGGGAAAAATATGGTAGTGATTAAAAAATAAAACAAAGTTAAATTGGAAAATGAACAAAGCCAAAATATTCATCCCTAGTACTTCCATTTGATCACTATATCTGCATATGTATACATGTTTCACATTTAAGTACTAGGGTTTGCCCGTACCTAAAGGCACGGTGCAATGTGAAATCTAATTAGTGGCAATTGTACAATTAATATTGTTTAAGAGAGAGAGAGAGAGAGAGAGAGAGAGAGAGAGAGAGAGAGAGCCGTAAGATTTATGAAGCAAATCAATGGTTATGATTTATAAAGAAATAAGATTCAAAAACCGTTCTACCTTATTATGTAGATGACCACTAGGGTTTGCCCGTGCTTAAAGGCACGGCACGACGCAACGTATTTTAAACACAATTAAAATGAATTACGAAACTATTGACTACTCCCACCAACAAAACTAATTTATACGGGAATAATTATTTTTAAATTAGATTCAAACTGAGTTCTTTCAGTGCATGCTCGTAGCCAAAGATGCGGATCAAACAATTAGCACACATGCAAATCAACATTATAACCGTGAACAAAGTATCAACCTGTTCATGTAACACCGAGAGATCGTTCAAAATTTCAAAATAGCACACACACAGAGAGAATATAGAACGTTTAGTTGTTGTTATTATTATTATTATTATTTGGGGGAGATATTCATTCCAAAATCAAATCTTGATCCAAAAATAGACAATCCTATTACAGATTGGACAATGGTGAGAGTTTTGCAATCGAAATAGCCATTTAAATGGAGGAAAAAATGGAGAGAGAGAGAGAGAGGAAGGAGGCGCGGGGGGGGGGAGGGAGAGGAGAGAGTGAGATATGAATTTTAAACGTGAGATCTAATTAATGGCAATTGTGCAATTACTATTGTTTGAGAGGGGGGGGAGCCGTAGGATTTATGGAGCAAATCAATTGTTAGAATTTATAGAAAAATAAAATTCAAAAACCGTTCTCCCTTATTATGTAGATGACGAAATTAGGTCCAACTGTTAGGTGAATGACCGAAAGGAAACTAAACAAAAGATAAATGTATGTTTCTTTATTCCATCTAGGTATTCTTACAAACACCTTGAAAATTTCTAGAGTTTCGAATGCCTAAAAAAATTTCAAACCCGAAAAAAAGAAAGAAAGGAACAATTACTATATAGTTAGGTTTTAAAGAATGAGAGAGAGTTTTAGAATCTGATTTGAAATAAACATGAGAGAGAGATATATATTTTGATTGATTAATTGATTTAGATCTTCTCAAAAAATGGCCAACCCTATGATCTACGCCGTTAAATTCAATGGATCACTCTAGACCGTTAGATTTATGTAGCACATAAGATTCAAAAACCCTTCTACCTTATTATGTAGACGACCATGACGAAATTAGGTCCAACTGTTAGGTGAATGACCGAAAGGAAACTAAACAAAAGATAAATGTATATTTTTTTATTCTATCTAGGTATTCTTACAAACACTTTGAAAATTTCTAGAGTTCCGAATGCCTAAAAAAATTTTAAACCCGAAAAAAGAAGAAGAAATGAACCATTAGTATAAGTAAGTTTTAAAGGATGAGAGAGAGTTTTAGAATCCGATTTAAAATAAACGTGAGAGAGAGAGAGAGATTGAGATTTTGATTGATTGATTAATTAATTAATTGATTGATTTGGATCTTCTCAAAAAATGGCTAACCCTAGAATCTAGGCTGTTGAATTCAATGGATCACTCTATACCGTTGGATTTATGTAGCACAAAAAATTCAAAAACCCTTCTACCTTATTATGTAAATGACTATAACGAAATTAATCCAATTGTTAGGTAAATGACCGAAAGGAAACTAAACAAAAGATAGATGTATATTTCTTTATTCTATCTAGGTATTCTTACAAACACCTTGAAAATTTCTAGAGTTTCGAATGTCTAAAAAAATTTCAAACCCGAAAAAAAAGAAGATATGAACAATTACTATATAATTAGATTTTAAAGAATAAGAGAGGGTTTTAGAATCCGATTTGAAATAAACATGACAGAGAGTTTTTTTTATTGATTGATTGATTTGGATCTTCTTAAAAAATAGCTATTCCTAGGATCTACGCCGTTGAATTCAATGAATCACTCTAAACTGTTGGATTTATGTAGCACATAAGATTCAAAAACCCTTCTACCTTATTACGTAGATAAGCATATATATAAATATACACATACATGTATATAATATAATAATATACATGTCTTTAATCGACAGAGAGAAAGTGATAGTGAGAGAGAGACCTCGGTGGTGACCGGTGGGTTGGGTTGGGGACAGAACTCTCCTGCGCCTTTTTTTGGTTTGGGAACTTGGAACTGCTCAACTTTTTGCTTTTGTTTGCTTATATTCTCTGCAAATTGCCTCTGCTGTTAGTATTTTTGTTATATATTACCTGTTTCTGTAAATAAATAAAAAAAAACCTTAAATTAAGTGGGGCCACATACCCCACTTACCCTGTGTGGGGCTCACATTTATTTGTTTAATTTAATGTGAGAAATTTCTGCACACATGTATGTGTATCTACTTAGGTTGCGTTATTTTAAACTTAATTTAAATTTTACATTTTTTGATAAAAAGTTGTTATTTTTTAAAATACTTTGATAAAAGAAAAGAAAAATTACTTTTCAGATTCATCT
>BPLS01028331.1:0-10818 GCA_019656275.1 Rhododendron kiyosumense | reverse complement strand
CAATATTAGATATACTAAAATAGATCCACAACCTCCACTTCCACCACCACCACCACCACAATCTCCACTTAAAAATACAAATACATCAACAACAGATACACAAAAAATGAACAGATATACCGGTCAATGTCAACGCTGATCAACGGTCAAAAAAATAAAAATAAAATCAACAGATACACAAAAAATGAACAGATACACTGATCAATGTCAGTCAACGTCGGTCAACGATCAAAAAAACAAAAAAAAACCAACAGATATACCAAAACTGAACAGATACACCAGTCAACGTCGGTCAACGCTGGTCAACGGTCAAAATTAAAAAAATTAAAAAAAAAGACATTTTTGTGTTAGCCAAACAAAGCCCTTATCTCATTAAAATCAATTTAAATGAAAAGACATTTTTTTGTGTTAGCCAAACAAGGCCCTTATCTCATTAAAGGCAATTTGGTCTTTTCACGGACCTTAAACTTCAAAATATTTTCATTAATGGACTTTACACATCACTGAAACTTAAGCTGGACTAAATCTACTTTGAGACCTCTTCTTTTGGACTTTAGACCAATTTGTTGTTTATTTTATTGGTCAAATAGAGAAATTGTTTCCTAAATATACTATACTTTGATGGCAAGTTAGTATCAATGTTTAATAAGGAAACTGGTTCTCTCTCTCCCTATAAAAGACCATCTAGGGTTCCATTAAATTTAACGTGATATGCTAAGAGGCTAGAAAGAAAGGCAAGGGAGAGAAACCCGTCTTCCACCTAGGGCTAGCTTAATGCTCTAGTAAAATTATGATCACTACAATCACTTACTGGATCGCTCAAGTTCCGCATAAATGGATCCGGGTACGCCGTTCTTAATTGTTTATCTTCTACTTAATGTTTGTAATGTGATAATCATGATAGTTCTGGACCTTGGCATAATAGTGGGTTGTTAATTATCTAACAACATAAAGAACAAATTTACATGTGGTATCAGAGCAATAGGTTTGAGAATATCATGATTTTCCAATAAACGAATAAGTAGATAAATTGAGTTTCATCGTTCTTGGTTTTGATCGGGTCGACAAAATATGCACTAACCGTAAGAGTTAATTTATGATGCTTGCTGGTTGGAGTTTTTATGTATGGTGTTTGTTTCTCTCGGACTGAGATTGAGATTACCTCGTTGTGTAGACACCGTAATCTGTGTTTACCAAATTAGTTTACTTTCGGTTTTTGATTCCCCGATGATGAAACGGATCAAGAACACCCCAGAAACGATAGCATGTTTGAGTTTTGAGTGTTTGACACCCTTCAAACCTAACTTAAGCCTAAGCTAATTCAAAAGCCAAAACCATACTGACACGCACTAGTTAAGAACCAGAACGCGCGGGTCTAACTGCCAAATGTTGGTCAACAGTCAAAGTTGGACCATTGACCCACGCGCGGGTTGGTTTGGCTCGCGTGCGCAGGTCAAAATAGTGTCCTATCGCTTTTTTGCCAGCTTGCAGAGGCCATGATCAAGGGTCCCTGGTGGTTTGTGACTTACTGGCTAAGTTATCTCTCAGCCTCTCCCCTATATATACACCCCATTGTTTCTCTGGCAAAGGGTTACAAAATTTCACATAACTTGGGTGACTCACAAATCACTTGCAAACTCTAGTCCCAAGCAACAAGCCTCCTTGTTCACAATCAATCTCACATAGCTACCATTCAAACCCTTCAAACACATTCAAGTTCAAACATCCATTCATACCCTAGAACCAAAGGTATAACGGCTTTGTTCGGTTCTTAGTTTAGTTTTATTTTTCAATCATTACACTACTTTTTTCTCTAATTATTATCCTATTTCTTCAATTATTACTTTCTTATCTCTCTCCAATCATTACTCTTCTCTTCCATCATTACCATATTTCTCTCTCCACCCACTACCAAAACTAAACTAAACTAAACTAAACTCTCAACCAAATAAAACCGCCTTTTAACCACCCTCACACTCAACCTAAGTACAACATAACAACCCATTTCTAGACTTTATTTTGTTCCTTCTTGCAAGCAAGCTATCCTAGGACAAAACAAGACCAAAAACCCTTCATGATATGTCACTTCAAGGCCATACCTATCATTTTCCCTTTATCAATTGGATAATAACTACTAGAGAAAATTTTACTACTTGGGTAATAGAAGTAAGTCACCCACCAAAGTCACTTCCCTCAATTTTTCTAGGAACTTATATATAGGTATATGTACCAAATAGATTATTTTAAGCATGCTATCTTAGATTTGTTCTACCAACTCAAGTTGTATATATAGGTACCTAGTACTAGTGTGAGATGGAGAGATATGGGAGAGATTTGGAGAGTACTTTGACATGATCTTCTTACATCCTTACAACCCATTTCTATGTACTTCTCCACAGGGGCAGACCTAGGATTTATCATCACTGGGGTCAAGTATTTACAATTATTTTTGTATTAACACATGATAAATGGGAAAAAAATTCAATAAAATGCTACACACACGAAGAGATCTATTCATAATCTCTATAATCAAAAAGCAATATGTCTGTCCATTACATATCACTTCATTTACAATTGGTTGTGACGAATTTTCGTATTTGGTGAGTAAAACAATAGACATAATACGCGCAATAACAGAAACTATATTTATTCTAAGGATGTTGATTTTCACTCTTTTTTTTTTTATATTCACTCCCTTTTTATTTTTTTAGTGTTGAAAGTGTATTTGTTTTTTTGCTAAATGAAAAAAAATGGAGTGTAGATATAAAAAAAAAATAAGCGTGAAAATCAATTTCCTTATTCTAATTTCTAATCAACAAAAGAGGATCACAATAAAAGTTCGTAGAGGTAGTTAGTTTGGATTAATGACAGAGCCTAATGTAGAACATAAAATTCAATTTCCTAAATTAGGATTAAGCAATGCGGATGCTAAACTTTAAACAATCTAATTAACAATCTAGTCGAGAAAGAAATATCATTAAACAATCTGAAAAATACAAATTAAGAATTCTTGCATACCAAATATGAAGCATGAGAAAAAAAACACACAAAACAAGATGCAATCAAATAAATAATTAATTTTGTCTCAAATTGATATAGGTTTTTGATTTCAAATTAGGACCTAGGGTTTAGATTTACCTAATAACAGAATCATGGCTCATGGGTTATTACTAATCCATGCAGTCGATTTCTTATCTAATTGATGCTTCAATTGATTTCTTCTCTTTCCCACACAGAGAGAGCGGGAGATGTAAATGGTTGGCAAGTTATCAATAAAATCTGGAGGAAGTATATTATTTTTGGGGCAAGGTAAAAAGAGTATAAAATTCATGGGGTAATGACCAAAATCTGGGGGAAGTATATTATTTTGGGGGCAAGGAGAAAAGAGTATAAACTTCATGAGGCAAAATCCAAAGAGTACTGGCCCCGTTCCGGAAACCTTCTTAAAAAATAAGTACTTATTTTGCCATTTCTCATTCAAAAATAAGAAGGGTCATTCCACAAAACCCAAATAAAAAGTTCCTTTCACATTTTCAAACTCAAAAATAATGTAAATGAAAAAAAAATTCAATTTTTTTTTGCACCGTATTGAAGATCTCAATGAGATCTATCAAACAAGATCCATAGCGATAGGAAATTATTTGCGTAAACACATGATTTTTGAGCTTGAAGGTGCCTTATACAAAAAATAAGACTGTTGCTATGATAATGGGCGCCGGCGGAGGGAAATCGTACCGGCAGCCGCGGCGGGCCGTCTCCGGCCACCGGACGGCCGATCCGAGCCGTCCAAAAATTCTATAAAAAAAAAACCGAGGGGGCCTCCGCATCACATATACACACGGAAAAGCGGTGCTCGGATCAAGCACCCTACACACCTCGGATGCCGTTGATTCCCGCGGAGGCCCCCTCGGTTTTTTTTTATAGAATTTTTGGACAGCTCGGATCGGCCGTCCGGTGGCCGGAGACGGCCTGGAGTACGATTTCCCTCCCAGCACCCATTGGTTCGTATATAAATTCTACCAAAATAATTACCATCCTTCTTATTTTCCGGAACAACCCTTCTTATTCAACAAAAAATAAGTTCTTAACTTGTTTTTGGAATGGGGCCTTCTATGGGGCAATTAAAATTATCTTCAGGGCAAGAACCCCAAGATATAAAACCTATGGGGCAAAACCATGAAAATGTTCGGAGAACCTGTGTATATTAGTGGAGAGTTTTGCAACTTAGTGGGGTCAGTGGACCCCCTTGCCCACACATAAGTCCGCCCTTGTTTTCCCCGATGGCAAAAGGGCCACCATAGTCGTTTGCGGAACCGATAATGCATCCACTTTTCAACAACCATTGCTCAAGAAAACATGTTCATGTCAAGAAAGAAGACCGCACAACTGTGTTGTTTTATTCCATTGGATAAGAATACAATACCGTGTCTATAACAGAAGAAGATTATACGCGTCTACCTTTGAAAAGTAGGGTAAAACTGTCTATAACAGAATAATAGCAAGAAAACAGACAAACTTCAATGAGGTAAAACCAACCCTGCCGCCAATAAGGATTTATGAACAGAATGGCGGCAAACGATAGCAAAATGATGATATAAGAGACTGAAAAGCTCACATAGAAAGCCTCCGTATCTAGGAAACCATCATCTTCTCCTTGTCTGTCCAAGTCTTTTTGCCTTGTTGGCGTTGGCACGTTTTGGGTGCAACTTTTCGGCAAGGGAGGCCCGCAAAGAAGGGGATTTCCCTCATAGCTACTTGCCTCAAAAGTTGCAAATTGAGCTTTCTGGTCTGGTGTCGTACCCGATAAGTCGTTGTGTGCCACACTGAAGACTGCCAAAGATCCCAGTTCAATCAGTTGAGGAGGGATTCCTCCACTCAAGCCGTTGTACGATAGATCCAAACTTTCTATTTGCTTTAGGCCCGAGAACGTAGCAGGGATTGATCCACTAATATTATTATGGGACAAGTTTAGTGCACGGATCTCGCTCAAGTTTCCGATTCCAGGTGGGATTTCCCCAGTCAAGAGGTTGCAAGACAGATCAACTCCTGACATGTAATCAAGAATATTTCCCTTGTATGAATAAGATCCATGCTTTGTTGTGAACACCGTTTGTTGCTGGACATACACAAGATTCATTTCAAATTCATGCGCTCCCAATAAATTCGACCCCTTCACAAAGTTCCATGGCGAATAGTCAACATCATGTCTAAATGTAGGTGTTAAATAAGATTTCTCATAGGAGCTGTCAGAAGATATGTCATGCAGACAAGTAGGTATGCGACCAGAAAAGGTATTTTGAGAGAGATCCAATATGCTTAACTTTGTCAAGTGGCATATCTGGACGGGAACTTCTCCTTCAAAATGATTAGACTTCAACAAAAGAATGCTCAATGCAGAAAGGCTTCCAATCCAACGAGGAATTTTGCCACTTAGGTTGTTATTACTGAGATCTAATGACACCAAAGAAGAGCTGTTGTAAAATGCATGGCTCAATGATCCTCTCAAACTGTTTCGATTCAGGTGGACGTGTTTTATTCTTGCTGGGTTGAAGCAAGATGGTATAGTACCGAAAATGTTGTTTTCTGAAAGGTCTAAAAACTCAAGAATATCAAGTTTGCAGAATTCCACTGGAATGGGTCCTTCAAAATGATTTGAGAACATAACCATATGCGTCAAACTTGACATGTTACCCATCAATCTTGGAAGCCTTCCTGAGAATTGGTTGTTGCTGATGTCCATTGAATCCAAATAAGAGAGAGTACACAAGCTATCTGGAAGTTCACCCACAAAGAGATTGTTGTCCAGAAATAACCATAACAACTCCGTTAAATTGGAAATTGAAGGCGATATCTGGCCAGACAAATTATTGTTTGATAGCTGGAGCAACAATAAGGAGGAGCAACCAATTGGCAATTGCTCTGGTATTTGTCCAGACAAATTATTGTTAGACAAGTCCAAAAACGTCAGAGAGTCCAGATCACCAAAAGAAGTAGGAATGGCGCCCTCAAATTGATTTGTAGACATGTTTACATCCAACAAATTGGGAAAGATGAAACTTATGTTTCTTGGAAGTTGGCCCTCAAAATGATTGTCAGAAAGATCAATTGAGCGGAGATGGGGATTGGGACGAGATGGTAAGAGGAAATGCCCAATGAGAGAGCTGTTTCTTAGCCTACAAACTTCCAATCTTGTATTGTTTTCTAACAACCAAACAGGGAACGTTCCCGCCAAACTGTGGTGTGAAAGATCAACCATTCTCAGGTCGTACTGGTAATAAAGAAACTGTGGAACCTGCATACCAAGCTTGTTTGAACTACAACTTGACAAACTGAAAACCTGAAGTTGGAACCTAGGAATTGATGTTTGAAACTCAATTTGGTCGCTGAGTCTGTTGTTGTCACCTATAAGTACCTTAAGCTTTGAATGGTTATAAAATGAAACAAGTGAAATTGGGATCTCCAGATGGTTATGTGAAATGAAAAGGTACTCCAATGTTGCAAGATTGATAAGGGGAGCGAGATTTCCATGCAACTGATTATAAGAGAGGTCCAACAACCGGATTGACGTCAAGTTTCCTACACATGAGGAAAGGCTGCCCTTTAAATCATTCTCACTAAGGCCCAATTCTTGGAGGTAAGGTAGTTCACACCAACCTATGAAATAAAAGAATTGATGTTGAGATATCAATTAATTTAAGCCATATGCACATGGTATAATTCTTAACCAAAGGAAAATGATAGAAAGTGTGAATACCTCGGTCAGGTAGACTTCCATTAAGCACGGCACTTCTAAGTGACAATAGCCTTAGGGAAGACATCTCTCCAACGTTATAAAGGAAGTTGCTGTCAATGAATGAATAATCCAAATACAAGTACTCCAAGTTTTTCAATCCTTCCAACCCTGAGAGGATGATTACAATTACACTGAATGCAGACAACTGAAGTATATTCAAATCAAAACAAGGAGAGGGAAATATATTCTAGTACCTTAAGGGTTTTAATTGTATTAACTGCAAAATCAGGGGAGGCCAGTGTAATTCATCCAAATAGAAATGAATTTACGTGCTCTTTTGGTTCTTTCTATGCTTATTTTATTGTTCAATTATATTTAAGGTCAGAAATTGATTTTTACCTCCCCAGTGCACTGATCCACTCATATTGTTGCTGCTTAGGTTTATGGTCTTCAGTGATGAAAGCACGCCAAGAGATGGTAAAATGCTATAATTGAACAAATTGAATCCCAAATCAAGTACCTTGATCTTTCCCAATACAGATACTCTTTGAAAACCTGCAAAAAATAAATTGCCATTTTAAGTCACTGTTCTGTCAACAAACTAAAATTCCAAATCACTGTGGAATGCAACTCCCCCAGTAGGCCTATCAATGGGCCAGATCCGATCCGGATCCGATAGATCCGGATCTGATAAGATCAAAATTCGATCCGAATCCAATAAGATTTGAATCTAAGAGTGGTAATCTAGATCCGATCCTTTTACTTCAAAAATTTAGCAAAAAAAATACAATTTTTTTTTCAAAAAAAAAATTTCAAAAAAAATTTAAAATAAAAATACAACTTCTTAAATATTTTTTTTTTCAAAATAAAAAATTTATTGTTTTTTTAAAAAAAATTAAAATAAAAAAAGTTCGGATTCAGATTGATAACGGATTTAATCCGATCTGATCCGATCCGTATTTGAATTACCGAATTCGAATTATCGGATTTCGGATCGACGTTATCGGATTCGGATTTGGATCGAATTTTTCGAATCGGATCCGAATTGAATCCGGTCCATTGACAGGCTTATCCCCAGCATTAAAGGTGAATGAAATAGTGAACCTTTAGACAAAGGCAGCCGAAGGGGATCGGAAAACCTAATTTATACATCTGAACGACATTGATTATATTTGCAAAAAGTGTTAGAAAGGCAACAAAAAAAAGGAGCGAGTGGAGAAACGAACTCTCACTTCAGAAAGTATTAGTGCTATTTCTTCTCTTTGGTTTGCCATGTAATTGGTCAACCGTTGCTTTTGGTTAATGAACTTCTTGCATCTATGCGGTTCAAAAAAAAAAGAACTTCTTGCATCTATCAATGCAATGATGACAAATTACGTAAACAAAAAATGCAAAAAATGTTAGACTTATCATATATCATTCATCTAAGTCACCCAAACTTGGTTAATAAAATTTAGAGGCTTCTCCATCTAATGCCAATTAGTTTTAGGTTGGAACCCTCCAAGAAATCTAACACGGTATGAGAGCTAAGCCACCCAAGCTTGGTTAATAAAATTTAGAGGCTACTGAATCTATTGCCAATTAGTTTTAAGTTGGAACCCTCCAAGAAATCTAACATGGTATCAGAGCTAGGTTTTGGGTGGCATCACATCGTGTGGTCAAGTCTCTGTCACCCGAGTCAACTCATCAATTCATACCTCCACGTGCATCTGAGCTGCACGTGAGGGGTCGCCCAAGTCAAATCTCCTGATTTTCTCAATTTGTACCTCCATGTATGTGAGGGGGAGTGTTAGAGTTACAAGATCTAGGCCTTGTGAAATTTTTGCTCTCGGTGGATGGCCTAAATTTCGTCACCGTCCGTCGGGCATTCGTAGTAATATGTAACCTACTCGTGCACTCGGATTTCACCTCAAATCACTACTATCATGGCTCCTCTTGCTTATGGCTGTTTTTTGGCTCTCTTGACCGTTTCTCTCTCCTGGCTTCTCTTGGCTTTCTTGGTTTCTTTCTCTCTCTTGGCTTGGCTATTCTTGATTTCTCTGGGCTTTTTCAAACTCAAGTTGGTAGACCTACTTGAGTTTGAGAGGGGATGTTAGAATATAGTAATCACATAATATCATAATCATGTGCCGATATGATTACGATATTATTTGATTGTCTTGATTTTATTTTGACTGTAATTGATTACAATTTCATTATAATTGGGAAGATTTCCTTTTATAGTTAGGCTCATTCCTCTTGTATAAAGTTTCATTATCGAATTCAATAAAACATCTCTTTTGTTCTATCTAACACGGTATCAGAGTTAGGTCTTGAGTGGCCTCACATCGTGTGGTCAAGTCTCCGTCGCCCGAGTCAACTCATCAATTCATACCTCCACGTGCATCCGGGCTGCACGTGAGGGGTCGCCCGAGTCAAATCTCCTAGTTTCCTCAATTCGTACATCCATGTGCATCCGGGCTGCACGTGAGGGGGAGTGTTAGACTTGTCCCACATCGCTCATCTAAGTCACCTAAGCTTGGTTAATAAAATCTAGAGGCTACTCCACCTATTGCTAACTGATTTTAGGTTGGAATCCTCCAAAAAATTTAACTATAACCACACCTATTTATATACACAACCAATTAAATGACACGCTCACTCCCAAGTGTGTGGGCTCCACACACACTACACACATCCATTGTGTGGAGCTGCCCACACCCGTGTGAGCGTGGGAAGTGGGCATGATTGTAGAATGATTGATCTAAAATACAATCAAATGAAAAAGAAGCATATGATGGAAAGTTCAAGATGCACAACTAGGAATATCCAAGTAGTGTGTGCGGAGCCCATACCCTTGTGAGTGAGGGTGTCACTTAATTGTGGATATCCATTTATCAAGTAGTACCTTGTAATATCCAAGCGATTTTGTTATCGTACCTGAAGGAATGACGAAACGATCAAGCTCATTATTGCTGATATCCAACTTCTCCAAGTTTTTCAAATGTTTGAGATCTGCTCTCAAATCAAGAAAATGGAAGTATAAGAAGGAAACAAGAGAAGCATCAATGTTCTGTTTTTTGCTGAATATGATTGTATCCATGTCAAAAAGGAAAAAGAAAAAGAGACCATGATTTTATCATGAATTGTTGAAAGTAAAATGAAACATAATGAAAACTTTTTTTTATTTTTTTTTTGTTCCATTTACATTTCTAAATTTTTTTTGAATGGCCATTTGTTTGCGTAACTAATTACCAAAGGTAATAAAGACAAATGTTTGCATTTCGATCTCCATTAGTCTAACAAATATAAAAATAATAGTATCTTGTTTAGCTTAATTTTCTCTTCCAATCTTTCCCCTTTCCTTTTCTTGTTGACATTTGGAAGGGATAGACTTCAAACTCACCGTCAACATGGATAGTTCCCATCAAACTATTATAGCCTAGATACAGAGACTTCAGAGATGTCAGTCCACCCAAAGTTGATAGGATGCTGTTGTTGAAGATGTTATCACTCAAATCCAGATTCTCAAGGCTGCTAAGCATTGCCAGCTTCTCAAAACCTGTAGAGCATTCAATAAATACGCATTACGTCATAACTTAACTTCAGGAGAAAGCAAAAGAAACAAGAAAAAATACATTGGACTTGTTCATTTGGTTATTCAACTATCCAAAACCTTCATTCTCAAGACAGCCCACTAAGAAATTCCATGATAAGTCGAGACTTTCAAGTTCTTCAAATGGAAGAAACATGGAGGCATTCAGATACCAATGTAAGTCCCATGCCCGTGTTGAATTGAGTGAAAGTTGGATCACTCGCCCTGTTGCGGGATTGCATTTGACTCCTTCCCATTCACAACAGTCAGAGGTCACTTCACCACCAACAAAAGCCTCCTCCCACGTTGGAAGGCTATCGCCATATGGGTCGTTGATGGAAGCTTTTAGATGCAAAAGAGCAATCCTTTCCTGCTCCAAGCACCCGTAGCACTCAGTTGCTAAAACCAACAGTACACAAAACCACATCATTCTCATCTCTATCATCAAAAGAGATGCACCTTTATCTTCTTCGGATGGTGCACATTAGCCCAGCGATGTCATGCCTTTAAA
>BPLS01028329.1:2540-14154 GCA_019656275.1 Rhododendron kiyosumense | reverse complement strand
TGGCACGCCCGCACACAATCATTTGCCATTTGATTGAGCTAATTCAGCCCAAACAATTTTTGGCACGCCCAGTGGGACTCGAAGGTGTCAAAATGCCAAGGCTTCGAAAGCAGATAGGAACACCCATGGGTGATCTAGCGCCAGAAGAACAAGCTGTGCCAGAACAAGCACCAGAACTAGGAACACCTACAAATCCTGTTTTTCCTCAATTGGCTTCAGAACTCGAAGAGCCTTTTTATGAAGAGCCCTCTTACGAGGCACCTCCTGAGGAAGTACCTCCAAGCTTCCAAAGAGGACAAGCCAGTGGCAAAGACCACGATAGAGAGGAAGTGTTTAGAGAAATGATGGTAGCTTTTCGAGAGATGGCTCAAACTCAAAGAGCCATGATCAAGAGCATGAGAAATAGGTTGCCTAACTTAGAGGCAGCAGGAAATAGCCCAGGGGATAATGGGCAGAACCATCAAGCCAACTCGAACACTCACCAAAATTCCTTCGAAGGAAGGCTTGGAGAGGATGTTGGTAGAAGTAGAATGAAATCTAGAACAGGTAAAGAAAAGATGTATCCAGATGAAATACCACAATCTTGGTATGAGCCTGTGAGACCTCCAGAACCTGTCCTAGAGATTCCAAGGCAACCTCGTGGTGTTCACATAGGGGTTCGACGGAACACTAGAGAAAAACAGAGTATGAATCCTCTCTTTGAGCCCACATTTGGGGAGTTGGAGGATGATTCAGAACCAGAATTGGTTCGTAAGCCTGAGAGAAGGGGTGAAAACCCACAACACCCTCGCCAAAAGGTCCCAACTACTAAGAATCCTCTCAAGACAGCTTATGGAACCCATAGGTCTGTTCGAACTAATGAAGCATTTGATGAAATGCAAGCTACATCGTATGGGAGGATTCCTAGAGAAAAACAAGGGGATTTAGACACAACAAGAGGAGTTTATGAAGATGGTTTCATAGGACCAGTGCCTCCTGTTGAAAATCAGGAGCAAAACTTCCTCATAGGCAATCCAGTACTAAGGGACCAAGTCATGGGTCTCATACAAGAGGTTTGTGGACCTCGAACTCGGGGGGTACAACCTCAAATTTATAGAAAACCATATCCAGAATGGATAGACACGACTTTCCAAATCCCTCGAGAGTTTAAAATACCAGATTTTACCTTGTTCTTTGGGGATGGGAGACAGTCCTCTATAGAGCACATTGCAAGGTTTTCTGCCCAGTGTAAGAATTTGGCTCAAAATGGCTTCATGAAGTTGAAGCTATTCCCAAATTCTTTGTCTGGGCCAGCTTTTGCATGGTATACTAACCTGCCGCCAGAATCAATAACTGATTGGTTTCAGATGGAAGAGGCATTCCATGCGCAGTTCTTCAATGCTGAGCCTGAAGTCTCAATGGCAGACTTAGCAAGGCTGAAGCAGAAACCAGATGAGAAAGTAGTGGATTTCATATCTAGGTTTAAAAGAGCAAAGACCAAATGCAAACTTCGACTGCCAGAGGCAGAATTCGTAAGATTAGCGCAAGATGGTTTAGAAAGAGAGCTTCGAAAGAGGTTTGACTCTACAGAGTTTAGAGACTTTGCAGACCTAACCTATAAAGTGGCTAGATATGAATCACTGCTAGAAGAGGATATGGACAGACATAAGTCCTCTTACCCTACGTATTATAGGGATCCCAATTACGAGATAGATGCTGCAGAAATTATAGAGCATGATCCTTGTGTTTGTGAGCCTTTAATTCAAAAGAATGTATCCCTAGGACAGAAGTTCAAACAAAAGGAGATCACTAAAGTATATTCTTTTGATATATCAAAAGCAGATGAGATTTTTGATTTCTTGTTAAGAAAGAAAATCATCAAGCTGCCTTCGAATGTGAAACTTCCCACAGCAGACGAAAAGAATGGGAAGACTTATTGCAAATGGCATGACTCTTGGTCCCATTCAACTAAATCTTGTAATGTTTTTCGTGACAGGATTCAAGAACAAATCAAGAAGGGAAGGATCAAATTTCCAGAAAAGATTATGGGAATTGATACAACGCCTTTTCCAAAGGTAGAAGAAGTCAACACCAATGTGCCCTCCTCACTGGCTCGAACTGTCAAGAAGTATTGGCAGGATAAGGAGGCACCAGTGAACATGAATGCTGTTCAATATGGAAGAGGCAGGCCACATGCTTGCTTTCCTCGAGGCATGGGAATGAGGCCAACTCCCTATAAACGAGCAATTGATGGGTTGGCTTCACAGAGATTCTCAGGTATAAATCATCTGCCCATGTTGGAAGCCTCATTTTTGGAGTGCCTGTGTGTAGGTTGCAGGGCCAACTATCTGGTTTTTAAGGACTTGGATAGGAAGGGCGTGAGTTTTTTCCCTAAGGAGATGGGAATGAAGAGATTGGCTCCAGTGCAAGCAAGGCCAAGTGACAGTAAGCCTTGGTTGGCACCTAAGAGAGATGTGCCCACTAGCCCTGTCCCAGCCATCCATAGAAGAGAGCTGCCACCTTCGAAGAAGGCCAACATTAGTCAGACAGCTGAGGAGCTAAGAGAGGCCAAGCAAGAAGATTTCACTCTGGTGAAAGGGGTTCCTGATTGGTTTCTCAAGCAAGTCAAGCCTGATTTATTCCAAGGGTACAAAGGCTCCAACAGGAATGAGAATAGAACTTTCAAGCCACCAGTTTCGAACTCTGGAAACTGGGTGTTGATCAGGGATCCTAAGTCCCAAATACCCCAGATGGTTCCATTGCTTTCAAGAACTCAGAAGAGGAAGCTCCAGAGAAAATACACGCTTTTCCAATCAGGAGAATCCTCGACGGGGGAAGAATGAGGCAGGGGACCAAGGCCTAATCCACGATTCGACAGGGTTAAGAGGGACCCAGAAGAGTTTCGAGCCCAGTATCATGAGAGGGAGACTTTGAAGAAAGTAGCCTTTGCCATGCTCGAAGAAGATCTAGATCCACCTTCTCCCAATTCATTGGCTAGTTACCAGTCTGGGTTACTCGAAGCCATGTTGGTAGAACAAGAAGGGATCGAAGGAAGCTCGTCACCTATGGAGCTATCAGCACAAGAGGTTGAGAGCAAGGAAGTTAAGGAAACTGAGGCACTTGAACCAGCCAAAGAAAGGGCAACAATCCAATTTGGCAAGCAACCAGAAGTGCAGGTGAATATGGTGTATCCATGCTCTATGGATTTCTTCAAGAATGGCCAGAAAATGAAAGGCCAAGGTGATGCTTGGTCGAACTTGGACAAGCCAATCGACTTCGAAGAAACGCTGAGTGATGAAGAATTGAACATCATATGCAACAACTGCGACTTGGAAGAGGTGGCTCAGATTGAGATGGACGAGAACCTGGTATGTGAAATAGAGCAGAGTCAAGAGAGTTTGGAGGTAAGCTCAAAAGAAAGTGCTTGTTTTGTCCCGGAGTCCATGTCTGACATCGAATATCCCTTGGTAATAGATTTAAATTATGTGGAAATTTCATATCCATTTAAATTACCTACTAATGCAATGAGACAACATTTACGTCCACTATATATTACTGCATATTTCGATGGAGTCCCACTTAACAGAATCCTAGTGGACAATGGAGCTGCAGTGAACATTTTGCCTTTCCAAACCTTGAAAAAGCTAGGAAAAGGAAAAGCAAAATTGATCCCAACTAGCACATCCATTGCAGGATTTACTGGGGAAAGTCAACATGCCAGGGGAATTATCTCCATTAGATTGGCAGTAGGAGGCATAGAGACTGATACTGCCTTCTTTGTAGTTGACACATATGCTAAATATAATGCTTTATTGGGAAGAGACTGGATTCATGTTAATGGATGTATCCCTTCTTCCATGCATCAGGAATTAATGATTGTTAAGTATGACAAAGGCAAAGAAGTGGGTGTTGAGGGAGTCAAAGCTGATCCACATCCATTTAGTGCCACCGCAAATTTTGCTGAAGCTGAAATGTATAAATCAGATGTAGTTCCTTTGAGTGAATTACTACAAGCAGCCACTTACCCAACCAACGAGATGGAACTGGGAGAATTGGCAGAGCTGAAATCGAAGCTAAAGCAAACTGTTGATTATGAATCAGACACCCCAAAAGATGATGCTGCTTGGATGTAAGTCCAAGGAAGAGGTGGAAGAAGAGGCCAACTCTTTGGCTTTGGTGAGGTATGTTGCTTTGGGGATCGAGCAGAAGATTCAAGTAGATAACATATGGGAAGATGTTATGCAGGATGGTAAGCCTCATGAGGAGGAAACCCAGATTGTTTCTCCAGAGCAGGTTGAAGCACAAGACCTTCTGGAGGAGGTAAAATTGGGAGATGAACAAAATCCCAACCCTGTATTCATTAACAAACAGCTTGAACCAGAGGTGAAAGCTGGGTTAATAGCACTATTGAAAGCGAACAAGGATTGCTTTGCATGGAGTTACAAGGAACTGCCTGGATTGGACAGGGAATTGGTGGAGCATAGATTGCCTATCAAGCCACAATTTAAACCTGTAAAGCAGCCAACCAGGAAGATGAGTCCAGAAACTATTGCAGGTGTTAAAAAGGAGATGCAGAGGCTTCTGGATGCGGGTTTTATTAGAACAGCCAGGTATGTCGAATGGCTATCCAATGTGGTTCCAGTCCCTAAAAAGAATGGGACTATCAGGATCTGTGTTGACTTTCGAAACCTAAATACTGCAACTCCTAAAGATGAATATCCAATGCCTAATGTGGATACACTTGTGGACGGTTCAGCTGGACACAAGATATTATCCATATTGGATGGGCATTCAGGGTATAATCAAATTTGTATTGCAAAGGAAGATGTGCATAAAACAGCATTTGCTTGCCCTGGTAATATTGGTATTTTTGAATGGGTCAAAATGCCATTTGGACTGAAAAATGCTGGAGCCACGTACCAGAGGGCTATGAATGCCATTTTTCATAATTTGGTTGGAGGTTTTCTTGAATGTTACATAGATGATATCATTGTGAAGTCAAGTTCTAATGAGGATCATTTGAAACATTTGGAGAAGGCATTTCAACAAATGAAGCATTATCAGTTGAAATTAAATCCAGAAAAGTGTTCTTTTGGAGTGTCAGCTGGAAAATTTCTAGGGTATTTAGTCCACAACAGAGGAATACAAGTTGACAAAAATAAAGTAAAGGCTATTATTGAAGCCAAACCACCTTCTACAAAGAAGGAGTTGCAAAGGTTTCTTGGTCAATTAAATTTCCTTCGAAGGTTTATATCTAACACTGCAGGGAAAACTAAAATCTTCTCGTCTTTGTTGAAATTGAAGGAAGGGGAAGAATTCAAGTGGTCCAGAGAGCATGATGAGGCCTTCGAAGCCATCAAGGGCTATCTAGCCAGTCCTCCTGTTTTGGCACCTCCCATCAAAGAAAAGCCAGTGAAGTTGTATTTAGCTGCAACACATGACTCAATAGGAGTACTGTTGGCTCAAGACAATGAGGATGGCAAGGAAAGAGCAGTTTATTATCTTAGTAGGTTCCTAAACTCCTGCGAATGCAAGTATGCTGCAGTAGAGAAATTGTGTTTAGCTTTGTTTTATGCTTCCAAGAAACTCAGGCATTATATGTTGCCTAGAGTAACTTATGTTATTTCTCAAACTGATGTAATTAAGCACATGCTTTCGAAGCTAGTGCTTAGTGGGAAAATTGGGAAATGGATAGTGTCTTTGATTGAGTTTTGTCTTGAATATGTACCACAAAAGTCAGTAAAAGGCCAGGCATTGGCCAACTTTCTAGCTGATCACCCAAATGAGCTTGAGACACCAAAAGCGTTGGAAGCTACTGTGGTTGAGATCAAGCCATGGAAATTATGGTTCGATGGATCAAGAACAGCTCAAATGGCTGGAGTAGGCATAGTTATTGAATCTCCCCAAAGGTTGAAAACCAAATATGGTTTTCGACTGAATGAGGGACAATGTTCCAATAATCAGGCAGAGTATGAAGCGTTGATCATAGGATTAGAAATTTTGCTTAATCTGAAAGTGAGTGTTGCTGAAGTTTTTGGGGATTCTCAGTTAGTGATAAATCAGCTAAATGGACAGTTTAAATGCACTAGTCCAGCGTTGATAATTTATTATCAACAGGCCAAGAGGTTGATAGATCAGTTCTATATGCTCACTTTAACTTATGTTCCTAGATTCTTTAATGAAGAAGCTGATTAAATAACTCAAAGGGCATCTGGTTTCAGAGTTATATCAGAGAATGAAAAGGAGTTTTGTCAATTAACTTTGAGAAAATCTTTGCCCATGCTGCAAAACAGAATAACTGGTTTCGAAGTTTTGGAAATTAATGTCCCTACTAGTCAAAGTGTTGATTGGAGGCAAGCATTGATTGAATATTTGACCAAACCAGATAGTGTTGCAGACAAGGCAATCAGATTGAAAGCAATAAACTACATAATGTACAACAATGAGCTATTCAAGAGAGGGATGGATGGCCTTCTGTTGAAATGCTTAAACAAGGTAAGTGCCTTTAAGGTAATGGCTGAAGTGCATGAAGGAATTTGTGGAGCACATCAAGCTGACATAAAAATGAGATGGTTGATAAGGAGGTATGGTTATTATTGGCCTACCATCCTCAAAGACTGTATAGATTATGCAAAAGGGTGTCAAGCCTGTCAAAAAACAGGTCCACTCAAGCGTTTGCCAGTCACAGATTTACAATATGTGATAAAACCATGGCCTTTCAGGGGTTGGGCCATGGACATGATTGGGATGATTTATCCTCCTTCATTGGAAAAGCATAAGTTCATCTTAGTGGCTACTGATTATTTCACCAAATGGGTGGAAGCACAAGTTTATCATGAGGTAAAACAAACCCATGTTATTGATTTCATAAAGGGAATCATATACAGGTTTGGAAGCCCTCAAACTATAACAGTAGATAATGGTTCCATATTCGAAGGGAAACTGGTAAAGAATTTTGCTAGTAACCATGGAATTTCATTAATATATACCAGCACATATTATGCTCAGTCAAATGGTCAAGCAGAATCAACCAACAAAATTATTAAGAGGGGGATTCAAAGAATGGTGGATCAGAACCCAGAGGTTTGGCATGAGTTGTTACTTGACACTTTGTGGGCATATAGAAATACAAAGAGGACTAGCACGGGTACTACTCCATTTGCCTTAACTTATGGACATGATGCTGTGTTGCCTATGGAGATTACTGTAAGATCTCAAAGAGTAGCATGTCAAAATAATTTGGATACAGGGTCTTATCATCAAGCCATGCACATGGAGTTAGAAGACATTGATGAAGCCAGAATAAAGGCTTTGAATCAAATCATGTTGCAAAAGGCCAGAGTAGCAAGGAGTTATAATAAGAAAGTCGCCCTTCGAAGCTTTGATGAAGGAGACCTTGTTTGGAAGGTTATCCTTCCTATCAGGGATAGGAGGGTAAAAAGGGATGGATTAGGAAAATGGGCGCCAACATGGGAAGGGCCTTTTCAAATCCATAGAGTGTTGAGAGGAGGAGCCTATCATTTGAGAAATCTTGATGGTTATGTTCATCGAAGAAAAATCAATGGAAGACATCTCAAAGCTTATATTCCATCAATATGGGAATCCTTCCATAGAAGATAGCTTTCGAAGGAAGGTTTCTGAGGTTTTCCATGGAATTGGGTTATTTTTAATTCCGAATTCGGAGCATTGGTTGTTTAGCGGTATGATGTCAATTGGTTTTGACACTTAGGAGTTCTTTTCTTTGAAGTTTTTATATGATTACATTTCAGCCAATGTGTCATATTCGAAGCTATGAAAGAGTCAAGCATTGCCAACCAAATTTTCATTATATATGGAGCAACTAAACAAAAGAAAAACCCAAATGGGTTGAAACAGACCCAAGTGGGTCTGAGAAAAAATAAACGCAAACAGATCCAAGTAGATCTGAACAAAAAAAAAAACCCCCTCCGGCCCTAAAAAGCAAAAATGAAGATCACAGTTGATCCTCACAGTCCCAAAGGAGAATCTTTAAGAAGATTTTCCCTCCGGGGGATTTTTTGCTTCGTGAGCCGAAAGGACGAATGAGAGATCATCCCAGGTCCTAGCCAAGCAGAGACGTGAAGCTGTCTCCACGCACACCAGCTGGCTTCGAAGCTGTTCGACCTCGCTTCGAAGGGCCTGGAGCTCTGTTTGGATCTCTTTCTTGAGCTCCGTAAGCATGTTGGCTAGCCTAGCAATCTCAGCTGCAAGGTTGACAGAAAGAGTGAGCTGACCAGCATCCATGGTTGGATATGTGGAGTGGGAGAGAATGAAAGAGAGAATGCACCGTCCTATTAACACATTGGTGTATTTATAATCAAACGAGTACAAAGAATCTGCTTCAGTGATTGTGGGCATTGATGAGTGGAAATACGTAAGGCTCAGAAGACGAAGGGTCTGAAAACGTTTTGGACGGCATGCCTCTTGATAATTAATGGGTTGCAACTCACAAGGAGACGGCTGGAAAGCCTCGGGAAATAAATGAGTTGGACAAATTAATTTAGACCGCGTGTGGTTGGTTTTCGAAGAGCTAGCGTGTTTCAGCGTTGTCAACATTTGTTTATTCGAGGGCTGCGAAGCAGAAGCCCAGTCAGGATAAAATAATACAAAGTGCTAGTGAGGAAAATTTTTGTTTCTGTGATTTTCTTCATGCTTGTTACGTCCACGTTAGTATTTAGCATCAAAAGTAGAATGAAAACAGTAGCGAAAGGCTAAACTACCAGTTCATTGGTCAAAGCCAATATTGAAAGCGTAAACAAGAATAAGCAGTTTTCATTTTATCAACTCGAAAGGTTACAAGTGGATTACATTGAGAAACCTATCTAAGGATTCATTACATTTGAATAAAGGATTACATTGAGAAACCTATCTAGGGTCTATTAGTATCTCGGAGCTGGGTCCCTAGGGATCAAAGCTGAGTCTCTAGGGATAATCCAACTGAGATACAAAGACTAGGACCAAGCTTCATTGAGACTTGATCCAAGTTCCCTACCAGTTATTGGTAGGGATATAGAGCTCCTAGAATCACAGTTGGAAGCTCATAGCTCCATAGGTAGGTAGGTGGGCTTCGAAGACCATTATTGGTTAGAATCTTTGGTCTTCGAAGCGACCGCTGGATACAGCCACATCGTAAGAAATGATGTGGCTATACCCAGAAGCCTTAGGGTGTAAGGGAAATCTCGTAAGAAATGATGTGGCTATGTTTGGAGGCTTTTTCTTCAGAAACAGGGGAGGAGGCTTCATGGTGGGTTTCTTAGAAGCCCTAACTGAGAAGCGTGGTTTTGAAGTTGCTGAAAGGAGAGAAGGCGGAGGAAGAAGATGCTTGGTAAGTTTTCTTTTTCCCAAGACCCTTCATTTATACTAGTGAGCTTGGGAATATTCATTTATGGCACTTAAAGATACGGTAGGTGAACCGTTGGCACAGTAGTTTTTCTGAGTAATGGAAGCTGGAAAGCAGGATTTGAGTTAATTGTGGATGTACTTGCCCAAAAGAATCGAATATTCAATGAAAGAATAAAGTACACACTGCGTAAAGTTACAGAAAAGGACTAGTTACATTACAAATGGTAGTTAGTAGTCCTCGAAGGGAACTAAAGTTAGCATCCAAAAGGGACGTGTGAGCTGCTCTTCTCCTCTGTTCTTCTCGAAGGGAAGGAATAAGTCGTGGGAGCATCGACTCATCCCTTAGTGCTTCACCCTCAAGCTCTGAGAAGCCCCTTGAAACTTCAGCTCTCTCTTCCCTAACTTTCTCCATCTCTTCTTGTAACCGTTGCATTTTCTTGTCAAGCTTTGAAAGCTTATCTCTTCGAGCCTGATATAAAGATAGGCGAGAGGCGGTCTCGAGGGCTTTGGCTTCTAACTTGTTGGCCTTTTCGAAGGTCAATCCAATGCTCTCGGACAAGAAACGATTATGAGCAATCAATTCACTGAACTGCTTGAGTTGCTCTTGGAGAATGGAATTGATTGACATGGGAAGGTCTTGAGAGAGAAGTAAAGCTTGTTGGCACACCTCGAAGTGATAGGTTAAACTATGTTCAATCAAAGCGGGAAGTCCTAACTGATTTAGAGTCCTCAGAAGACTCTTTAATGTCAAGACTTCTTCCTTCGAAAGAACATGTTTAAGACTAAAAGAGGGCAAGAGAAGAGGTGTGGACGGGCTCAAGAGTTGCTGAAGGCTTTCCAAGGGGTTAGAAGAGATAAGAGGAGTGGGAGTAGCTATTTTATTACAAAATTCTTCCAATTGACTTTTAAAGAAGGATATGTCAAAAACCACTAAGGGCAAGTCAATTGGAGAAGAGGAAGATGTGGGATGGTCTTCAGGAGGAAGAGCCATGCCTGTTGCCTGCATAAGGTTTATAAGTTAAAGATAAGTTGAATGAAAAACAGGAAATGAAAGGTACGACTGATTGTCAAGAGTACCTGATCAGAGGAAGAGGCTGAACTGGAGCCTTGATCCTCAGCACTTCTAAGAGTATGGCTCTTCGAAGCCAAAGTAGGGTCCATCCTTAGAGGTCCCTCCCCTGAAACCGATAAGGGAGTGAGGGAGAAGTCTCTCTGAAGGATAGGAAGGGGCCCCAAGGTCCTCGAAGGGGCCAAGCTGGTCAATACTTGTGCAAAGGTTGGCTCAGTAAGGAGTGACAGCAAAGTGTGCATGTCAATATCCTTTGCAGCAGAGTCTTTCTGCACAGAAAGAGCTTGAACAGGAGATGCCTGCAAAGGACAAAGAAAAGTTAGAGTGAATCCTTTCACAAGTTCAAAAGACGAATATTCAGAGGATACCTTGTGGGAGACATCTTCTGACGTTTGGCTTAAGGGCTCTATCACTTCTTGTGGAAGGTAGGGAGCAGGAGTTAGCTCCAATGCCTCAACAGGAGGTGCAGCTTGAGCCTACAAAGAAGTTAACAGTGAATCACGAGCACAAGAGACACATGAGAATGTGTGTAGTGTAAATTGACTTACCTCTTCTGGGGAGGAAGGTCTTTTTGGAGAAACAGGCCTCTTGGGAGGAGTTGTTTTCTTCACATAAAGGAGGGTCTCCTTCACTTGCTTTGTTTCACCTGGTTCGAACTCAAAGATTAGAATAGAGTTCTCTTACTCCTAAGGGAGTACTAAACCACAAGTGAGAAAGGAATGTACTCTTGGAGGCCAGTATCTCTGTATCACTCTCTGTTTCTTCATCACTGGAAGAAACCTGAGGGCCACGCTTCCTGGTGGTCCTTGTCCTCTTCGAAGCTGATAGGAAGGGGATAAGAAGGTGACTCAGATAAATATTATGACAATTTAAAGAGTAATTGGAAGGAAGGAAACCAACCTGGAGGTGCAGCTGAGGGCTCAAGATAGTGCTTGGTGGGAATTACTTCTTTGGGTGGAGAAGTAATTTTTCTTATCTTCGAAGCACTTTCTGAAGAAGAGGGGGACTCCTGCAGTATTGAATGTAATTAGGTTTGGTTTCTGCAGAAAAGAAGATGTGTTCAGGGACACTTACCTCTTTTTTGTGTTACCCTCGTAGATTGCCTTCTTGGTGGAGAGTGAGGAACGACCATTGCGATTGGAGAGGCTCCAACTGGAGTCAATTGCTGTTCAACTTCGCCTCCAGCAATGTCTTCGATCCCTCCAG
>BPLS01028328.1:0-12641 GCA_019656275.1 Rhododendron kiyosumense | reverse complement strand
TTTATTTATTTTTTGGAATAACATAGGAGAATTATAATTTTTTTTTTGCCATTTATTAAACCTAATATACTCTATCCTAGGAGAGTTATAATTAAATAGGATAAAAACCCATTTCACAGGTTTTCAGATTCATTGAATGCTACTCATTTTAATTCAGTTGCTACCTGATTACTGCCTATACTCTCAAGCGAATACACCAGTCGGGCACAGAAAGTGCATGGATGGCCAGGTTGTGTCGATGATCGAGTCCTTGAAATTCTAATCCTTCGTGCATTTTCTGCGACCAGTTTTGTGACCGGCTTCGATCTGTGTCTAAATTAGAATTCCACAACTTGCTCAACCACTAGTCTTTCTTTTTGTGGATGTCTAACTATTCAGAAACTTATCAGAGTATCTGAAGAAATCACAAGACAACAAAGCCAAGAATGACAAGGAGGTAATTAAAACCATTACTCTTTGATGGCCTAATTAACCATTTATTTGGGTAAATTGATTTAGATTAGATGCCTATCAGATATATTCATATGTATGTCGATAATTAAATTACTCTAGCTCTCTTGTAACACAGCTTCTATATATCCTATTGAGTGGTGATCATATTTAAGCCGGAATCCAAATAAATCCACATGAACAGTTTGGATTGGGCAGCGTTGTGGACATCATAGAACAACTAATCCAAGAGTACTTAGTTCGGGATTTTGGAAAAACAAATCTTCTTTGTTATTCTTGTATTTTTTTCATGGTATCAGAAGTCGTTTTCAGCAGTCGTTAATTCAGAATATACGTAATCGAACTTGCTTTTGACGTGAGTACGTATTACGCCAGATATATCATGACGGATTCCTTAGAAATTCTATATTTCTAGAGTACTACTATCTCCTTTCACGTGGATGGAGAGTCCCACTTCAAATTTAACCTGTAGATATATTCCACCGGAGTACAAAATAGCTACCGGCTTAAGAGACTTTTGGTGTACAAATCTCCTCCTTGTTAATTACCTATCCTCTTACCGTTGTATACTTGTCTGATTATGTGTTGATTTTCTCTCTTCTATGAACAGAGATTGGATAGCTATAACAAGAGAAATTACAAGGATTACTTTGAATTTGTGGAGGGGTCTCTACAGGGGAAGAAAGAAGAGGAGCTCTCTGAATCAGAAAAGGGCATTCTGGAGTGGCTGAAGAGAAACAAATAATTAAATTAACTTGTATTGCCGAGAAAAAGGGAGGCACTCATGTACTCAAATTTTCTTGTGTTCTTTTATTCATGTGTTTGGCACTAATCCATAAGTTAATGGAGTCATGAGAAGAGACCATGGAGAGAAAAGTTCAACCCTTTTGAAGGATCACTTTGACACAGTGTTGTAATCTCGTACCATATCGGTCCGTACCGACCATGAAACGGTACATATACATTGGTGTTTTGTACCAACCAAAATACTGGGCGTACCGGTCTGTACCGGATTATTCCGGGCTTGTACCGGAATCTCGACTGGCACACAAAAACTAGTGTATTTTCTTTTCTTTTGATAAAAATGAATGAATTTTAAGGTACTTTAACAAAATTTGGAGTCCACTTTATATTAATCACGTTAATTTGTTATTAGAACTAGTATTAGTGTGTGTTAATGTGTATCAAACTGTTAGAGCATCCATAATAATGTAATAATCAAAATCAAAATGTTGCTAAATTTAATAATGTGTGCTAAAAAAAGTGCTCATATTGTAATAATCAAACTTAGCAACCTTTTAGCAACTCATCAAATTTGGGCATTTGGATAATTAAATTAAATTAGCAACCTTTTGCCTATAACCAAATTTAAATTAGGACTGAATGGGGTTTCTCTAAGTTACTTTCATTGGATATATTCGAGAAATCAACCAATGGATATTTACCTCCTTGATGATTCTTGTTTACTTGGAGTGGAGGTTTTCGTTATTAGATATGCCGGCAAAGGAGAGTGTCTATCCATGATAAAGGAGCCTAAGGGCAATACTAGCTTACACGGGAAAGGTTGATAATTTCTCAGCAATTAGTATATATGCAATATCTTTAATACTCCGAGGAATTTAATATCGGGGGACGAAATTGGTATTGCAATGATTCAACTTCAGTTTGAAACCGGTGTGTTGAGGCATGCATTTTCTCCATTTGTGTTTCCTAATTGTCCATCACTGGATTAATTGTCCCGAATTCAGGAAGCTAATGTTGTATCCCAAAGGAGATGCCGAGGCAAAAGGCAGAAGTCTATCCCGGCCTCTATCTCTTAGTAGCTGATTGCGAAAAGCTTCCTCTTAACTGGAAAAAATATATATGCCAGATTTAAGCTGAGGGTGAGGAACCAGGCCGGTTGGAGGTGTTCACAAGCAAAAAGAAGGTGATTTCTATATTAATTTGTGCCCTGAGCAATGCTCAATGAGATTCCATACATGTCTCTTATATTTGCTTTTGTATGCGATGATGTTCGATTAGCTAACCCGAAGATTCACTTCCATTTTTTTCTCTTGTAGCTCACAACTGGTACGTACTGTGCCTCGAGGAAGAACTGGGGTTACTCAAGCTTTATGTCGCTGAGTGATTTAAATGACAAATTTGAAGGCTTTCAAACTGATGAAGGATACTTTAATCAATGAGGTGGTAGGAGTTTTAGTTATGTCAGTGGTTAAGTACTTATCGTAATCAATATTCATAGAGGGAACAGATACTGTATGTTGGAATACAGTGTCCGTATGTTTTGGGTTGTGGTTCCATATGTTACTAGCTAGTGTGACAGTGTCCTTATTGACACTTGGTTTTTTTTGTACTGTGCTCTGTTGATGGAGAATTTTGGTTTTTTTAAAAAAAACTTGCCATGGTAAAATCAGAGATGCAAATTCAACTATCTTGCCCATTTGCCTTTGCGCGTTTTTGCAGATCAAACAAAAAAAATTATCTTGCCCATTTTTTGATTCAACTACTTCTGTTAAGATTGGAAGTAGCTAACAGCTGGTGATGCTTTAATCCAATTTAGTGCCCAAAACGTGTTCAAAAGGTCAGTTTAGGTCCAGCCAATTTACATATCCTCCAGGGATGTTCTCCAGTATTTTAATGAGAGAGAAAGCTATGGTGGTGCACCTAGGTGAACCGTAGAAATGTGTTATGCATATTTTGGTGTATGTTATGCATTTTGGTGGTTAGTTATGTAAAGAGTGTACCTTAGAAGTGTATGGTACACAAAGTTTGGAGCACAGTACACATGGTATTGGTATATATAGTATGCATTTTTTTTTTTTGGTGTATGGACAGTGGCGACGGTATAGCAAAGGTTGTGGGGTCAGGCGACCCCATGGGAAAAAATAAAATTGTTACTACCATATTGACATTTTCCAAAAAGTTATTAGACAACCCCATGAATATTTTGGCCGACACCACTCACAGGATCATTTTCTCTCCCACAACTTAAAAGTTAAAAGTGTACAACACTCAGATACAAAGAAAGTGATAACTTCTTACCGGCTCTGTTATCTTCGACTTGTCACCGCCTCTGTTATCTTCGCCAGCCGTCGCCTTGTTGCCGGTGGCCAAGTTCGATTGAGTTTGGGAAGTTTCCTCTTGCTACTGGTATATATTATAAGCTTTGCCCTTTGGAATTTGTATATACTCCAGTCTCCGGGATATGGGTTGTTTAATTTTTGGGGGAAATAATTTTATTATAGGCTTAGCCCATTGGGCTTTGCATAATTTTATCTTATCTGCCATTGTTATTGTGTTCTATTCAGATTAATGTGGGCAAGTTTCTGATAGGAAAATCATCCACTGCGCAAGGTTCATCTTCCGCTACTCCAATTTCGGAAAACTGTTCCAAGAGAATTCGTATCTATTTAAACAACCTTCCCAAACTTATCGATTTAATTTAATTGAATATGGTCTAATTTAACTATTCGTGGTCGTTGAGGCTCCATTCTTGTTTTATGTGTTTTGTTCGTCTTTTTTAAATTTTTTGTTAGATTCATGTCATATTTTTTCGATTAATCATCGGTTTTGATGGGAAAAGTCTAAAAAGTGCAAAATTATGGTACAAAAAAAAAAATATCACTAGAGATGAAAAAAGTATCAAATAGTTGTCTTATTCTAAAGTGCTGTTTTATTTAAAAATTTTCAACATTAGTCAATATTTTCATATTTTTTTGATTTTTCTTGTCGAGAGATCAATCCCAAAAATTACGACGAAAAACTAAACAAAAAGTTATGAAAAGTAAAAAATATCAAAATAACTTTCAGACTTTTATAGGTTTACAAGAACGCAGCCTAAGTAATTTTCAGTGCTCTTTTGTCCAAAGTTTTTCGTTAATTTTTTAATTAATCATTCATCTACAATTATGAGCCCAAGTTAAAAAATTAGGCCTAATGAGGCCTTAGTATATGGAAAAGAGTAAATTTATAATCAGTAAAAAAATTGCAGGGAAAATTGTTGGAAGTTTCGAATTCTACCACACACAAAAAACTCCCAATTCAATTCAATTTTTAGGTTGCAAAAAGTAAATCTTAAATCATAAAACTGATCTTTGTACAAAACGAAAAAGTAAAATTGTCGTGAATGGCTTTGAAATTCCATTCATGTTGTTTTAAAAAAATCATATTTCTTTTCTCGGTAAAACAATTCTTTTTTATGTACGCCATTTACTCATAAGACAGAAGACAAAAGACAAACATGGGTAAAATTTGCCAGGTCCCCCCCTCCCCCTAAAAAAAAATAAAAAAAATAAAAAAGGTTAGGGGGACCCATCGAAATTGTTGCAAAATAGAGTTTCTAAGAGCCCGTTCTAGAACACCTTTCTTAAAAAATAAGTATTTATTTCACATTTTCAAACTAAAAAATAATGCAAATGAAAAATAATTTTTTAATTTTTTTTGCACCGTATTTAATATCTCAATGAGGTCTTTCAAACAACATTCATATTACATATTTTTTAGATTTTAATAAACTCATCATTTTTTAGCTTGAAATTGCCTTCTTAAAAAATAAATATTTATTTGGCGTTGCGGAAGGGGGCCTAACTTCCAGGGAAACAACAAGGTTAAATTCGCTATGGATTTTGCACTATCATTATTTTGG
Source organism: Rhododendron kiyosumense (assembly GCA_019656275.1). NCBI lineage: Eukaryota > Viridiplantae > Streptophyta > Magnoliopsida > Ericales > Ericaceae > Rhododendron > Rhododendron kiyosumense. The sequence goes on along the minus strand of BPLS01028328.1, from coordinate 7,546 downwards.
GCTCCATTGTATTAGTTGTCCATTTGAACCATTCATCTTGTAAAATGTGCAGAGTAGTATTTTCATTCAAAAAATTAATTTCCCGGATATCGTGTATTAAAATTAAAATTTTGGTTAAAAACGGATGTTCATGAATAGTTTAACTTAACAGGATCAGGCCATCCATTTGATAAACTAAAGTTCAAATTTTGATTGATCTATCAATATTCAATAAGCTAATTTTTTTGTGTAAATATACTACACAATGAGCCCTACAAGATGAACGGTTCGAATTATAACAATAAATGCATAGTGGGGTCCACAATGGACTGTGGTGAAAAACCCAGCGTTTCCACCACCAGTGGAAAGAATTTAGAGTGCGTTCCAGAACGCCAAAAAAAAATCCTTATTTTTTAAGAAGGTAATTTCAAACTCAAAAATTATGGACTTATTAAAATATAAAAATATGCAATATGGATCTTATTTAAATGTGAGATCTTTTATACGATGCAAAAAAAATTAAAAAATTAATTTTCATTTTCATTATTTTTGAGTTTAAAAATGTGAAATAAACTGCTTATTTTTTAAGAAAGTTTCTGGAACGGGGTCCTCTTTTTCGTTCGGTTGCAAGCAGAACTAGGTGATGTGGCATACCATTATTGGTTGTCCGGACAAGGTTGAGTCATCCGAATAAAACTTTTTCTCATGTCAAAATTTAAGATGCAACCCTATCCTACTAAGCAATAAAAGTACTTTTAGAATTTTTTTATTTTTTATTTTTGTCTTTATTTGATTTTTTTTATGTTAGTTTTGCGCTAAATTTTTTTGACTTTTTGGTTTGTCTCAACGAGATGAATTTAAAAAGTCAAAAAATTTCTTTTACCCAAATATTTTGGAACATAACCCCTTTAAAGTAAAAAAAATTAAATTTTTTTTACTTAAAAATTGTTATTTTCCAAAATATTTAGATAAAAGTAAAAAAAAATTACTTTTCCAATTCATCTTATTGAGACGAATCGAAAAGTTAAAAAAAATTAGTGCAAACTAATAAACGCGAAATTTTTTTGAGTGAGGACAAAACTAAAGTTAAAGAGAAAAAGTTAAGCGGGATGGGGTAAATTGGTGACATAATTCAAGCCGTCAAGGAAAGTGAAGGGCACTGATAAAAAAAACAAAAGAGGATGGATGGCCTGATCCTGTTAAGTTAAACTATTCATGAACATCTGTTTTTAACCAAAATTTTAATTTTAATACATGATATCCGGGAAGCTAATTTTTTGAATGAAAATACTGTTCTGCACACTTTATAAGATGAATGGTTCAAATCGACAACTAACGCGGTGGAGCCCAAAATAATGATAGTGCAAAATCCATAGCGAATTTAACATCCTGTTGTTTCCCTGGAAGTTAGAAACTCTATTTTGCAACAATTTCGATGGGTCCCCCTAACCTTTTTTTTTTTTAATTTTTTAGGGGGGACCTGGCAAATTTGGGAAAATGACAGCTCATAACGTGTTTTAATAATTAATACCTTTTAAGGACATGCTAAGAACATTTGTTAATGAACAAAATTTTCTTGACGGATATTAATTATCAAAACACGTCATTGGCCGTCATTTTCCCGGCAAATTTTACCCATGTTTGTCTTTTGTCTTCTATCTTCTGAGTAAATTGCGTACATAAAAAAGAATTGTTTTACCGAGAAAAGAAATATGATTTTTTTAAAACAACATGAATGGATTTTCAAAGCCAATCATGACAATTTTACTTATTCGTTTTGTACAAAGATTAGTTTTATGATTTAAGATTTAATTTTTGCAACCTAGAAATTGAATTGAATTGGGAGTTTTTTGTGTGTGGTAGAATTCAAAACTTCCAACAATTTTCCCTGCAATTTTTTTACTGATTATAAATTTCCTCTTTTCCATATACTAAGGCCCCATTAGGCCTAATTTTTTCACTTGGGCTCATAATTGTACATGAATGATTAATCTAAAATTAACGAAAAACTTTGGACAAAAGAGCACTGAAAATTATTTAGGCTGCGTTCTTGTAAACCTACAAGTTTGAAAGTTATTTCGATATTTTTTAATTTTCGTAACTTTTTATTTAGATTTTTGTCGTAATTTTTGGGATTGATCTCTCGACAAGAAAAATCAAAAAAATATGAAAATGTTGACCGATGTTAAAAATTTTTAAATAAAACGGCACTTTAGATAAATAAAACAACTATTTGATACTTTTTTCATCTCTAGTGATTTTATTTTATTTTTGTTTTGTATCATAATTTTACATTTTTAGACTTTTCCCATCAAAACTAATGATTAATCCAAAAAATATGACATGAATCTACCAAAAATTTAAAAAAGACGAACAAAACACACAAAACAAATGGAGCCTCAACGACCACGAATAGCTAAATTAGTCCATATTCAATTAAATTAAATCGATAAGTTTGGGAAGGTTGTTTAATTCGATACGAATTCTCTTGGAACAGTTTTCCGGAATTGGAGTAGCGGAAGATGAACCTTGCGCAGTGAATGATTTTCTTATCAGAAACTTGTCCATATTAATCTGAATAGAACACAATAACAATGGTAGATAAGATAAAATTATGCAAATCCCAATGGGCAAAAGCCTATAATAAAATTATTTCCCCCAAAAATTAAACAACCCATATCCTGGAGACTGGAGTATATACAAATTCCAAAGGGCAAAGCTCAAATATATACTAGTAGCAAGAGGAAACTTCCCAAACTCAATCGAACTTGACCACCGGCAACAAGGCAACAGCCGGCGAAGAGAACAAAGGCGGTGACAAGTCGAAGATAACAGAACAGAACCGGCGAGAAGTTATCGCTTTGTTTGCATCGAGTGTTGTACACTTTGAACTTTCAGGGGTAAGTTGGGGGAGATATAATGATCCCGTGTGTGGTGTCGGCCAAAATACCCATAGGTCGTCTAATAACTTTTTGGAAAATTTCAATATGGTAGTAATAATTTTTTTTTTTCCATGGGGTCACCCGACCCCACAACTTTTGCTATACCGTCCCACTGCCCATACACCAAAAATAAAAATAAAATTGCATACTATATACTCCAGTATATACCAATACTATGTGTAGTGTGCTCCAAACTTTGTGTACACTCTTGCATAACTAACCACCAAAATGCATAACATACACCAAAATATGCATAACACATTTCTATGGTTCACATAGGTGCACCATAGCTTCTCCCTCATTAAAATAAAATACTGGGGAACCTCCCTGAAGGGTATGTAAATTAGCTGGACTTAAACTAACCTTTTGAACACGTTTTGGGCACTAAATTGGATTAAAGCATAACCAACTGCTAGCTACTTCCAATCTTAACAGAAGTAGTTGAATCAAAAAATGGGCAAGATAGTTGAATTTGCATCTCTAATTTTACCATTGTAATTCAACAAAAACCAGAATTCTCCATCAACGGAGCACCGTACAGAAAACCAAGTGTCACAATGACACTAGTACCACATGGAACCACAACCCAAAACATACGGACACAATATTTCGATAGACAGTATCTATTCCCTCTATGAATATTGATCACGATAAGTACTGAACCACTGACGTAACTAAAACTTCTACCTCAATGATTAAAGTATCCTTCACTATGAAGCCTTTGGATTTGTCATTTAAATCACTCAGCGACATAAAGCTTGAGTAACCCCAGTTCTTCCTCAAGGCACAGAACCAGTTGTGAGCTACAAGAGAAAAATGGAAGTAAATCTTTGGGTTAGCTAATCGAACATCGCATACAAAAGCAAATATAAGAGATCGACATGTATGGAATCTCATTGAGCATTGCTCAGGGCACAAATATAGAAATCACCTTCTCTTTCTTTGTGAACAACTCCGACCTGGTTCTTCACCTGCAGCTTAAATCTGGCATATTTTTTCCAGTTAAGAGGAAGCTTTTCGCAATCAGCTACTAAGAGATAGAGGGATATACTTCTGCCTTTTGCCTTGGCATCTCCTTTGGGATACAACAATAGCTTCCTGAATTCGGGACAATCCAGTGATGGACAATTAGGAAACACAAATGGAGAAAAATACCTCATTACACCGGTTTCAAACAAAAGTTGAATCATTGCATACCAATTTCGTCTCCCGATATTAAATTCCTCGGAGTGAAGATATTGCACACTAATTGCTGAGAAATTATCAACCTTCCACGTGTAAGTATTGCCCTCAGGCTCCTTTATCATGGATAGACACTCTCCTTTGCCGGCATATCTAATAACAAAAACCTCCACTCCAAGTAAACAAGAATCATCAAGGAGGTATCCATTGGTTGATTCCTCGAATGTATCCAGTGAAAGAAACTTAGAGAAACCCCATTCAGTCCTCATCTGATGGTATCGCCTTGTTCTACCATCAGAATCTGCAAATGAAGGAAAACAATCTCATAATAAACTGCTAAATAGACAGCCTGAAGGTACATCATGAATGAGTTATCTACCTTGTATGGTTAAATACTTGTCCCTTATATGATCAAAGACGAAGAATTTAAACTGGACGTTAACCTCCCAAACCTGAGGAAGTTTGTCTGTATCCCTTATTACTAGGTAGAGTGAGATGTGACCATCACCGTTTCTTTTCTTATTTCCATTTGGATAGAAGCACAATCCCCTAAAACCCATAAGAAAGAATGTTAATTCATGTAGTTTGTTTATCACTGAATTAGACTGCAAAAGCAATATTCAATACGTAGAATAATAAATACCACTTATAGCCACCGACTTCAAAATCATCTGATTCATATTTTCAATCTCCTCTTCGCTGAGTATCGAGAAAGATTCTATTTTGAAAAGGTAGTGAGTTGGTTGGGCATCTCTTATTGTTCTTATAACTCCTGCAAAGAATTTCTGCATTACCGGAGCACTAGGGAAAATTTCCAAAGATGAAAACACCATATCATTATTAGAGGGCTTGCTTGTGCAATATAATCACAGAGTGGATTAAGACCCACCATGTTTCAGATACATAAGAAAAACAAGTGCGTCAGAGAGAGTGAGAAAGATGTTAAAATATGCGGATTGATAATCACAATGAAGGCATGTATGGGGAACAGAGCAAGAACACTTCACATACCAACTGCATCGTCGTTGTTTGACATCGCTTCCGTCAGCTGTCTGTTTCCTTTGTGCTAAAAGAGTTCACAACTCTAGCAGATTGGGGCTGATTCAGAATGAAATGGCTACGGTTGAGGCTGATTTATGTTCAACCGCAGGCAACTTGAAGACCAGGACAAATCCATACATAACAAAGAAAATCCAAGGCAAGTACGGAAACAAACAAGCAAACAAGTCTTTTAGCAATAGAACCCATCTAAAGTTCTTCATTTGCATGTGTACCATGTTAGTTAATAAAACCAACAAGAGAATCTCTTCATTCCGTATCCACCAAAAGGTCTTCAAAACAGAAGGAAGAAACAAGAATAACCCCAACTGGCACTAAAAAAATCAAGCAAAAATGCATTTATCAACTGAAGCCTGAAATTTGGACAGCTTACATGTTCAAAACTCCATTCTTCCAATAAAAAAAAAAAAATTTAAAAAAAGAAGAGGAAAAGAGAAGCAACTGAAGGTAGAAAACATCACAATACCTCCAAATTAAGAAGTTGATCAAGACACATACAATTCTGATTTCTGAGAATTACATTCATAAACGAACCTTGACAGGGTTCGATATATCCACCCCATACCCGTGCTAACATATTAAGGGCTCCCAAAATTGGGAGATTTGGCCAACCCTTTTGCACCAAGCCACCAACCAAAAAGTTTAGCGCAAACTAATAAACCAAGCAAGGAACTCATAGGATCTGGCCCTTATTTGCTTCCGCAATAAGAATTGCAATCAATTTCTTAGTTAATAGCTGATACTGTATTTCCTATGATTATATATTTCTTTATTACCTTCAGGAGAATCATCCAATCTCGGTAGTTGACTAAATTCTGGGGTGGTTTCTGGAGATCTCTATTATACCTAAAGTTCAAGGGATATGGGTTTTAATAAGTAGAGATGCATGGCATTACAATAGCTTTCCAAGTTGAAACATTATCATCGTAAGTGTATTAACTTTCTAGAGATCTCTATTATGATATTTCAGGAATAGGATAAATCCTCAGGTATATTTCACCCTTGATAAATTAGCTAGCAAAGTGAGGGTTCCAAGTGCTTATGTTCACATGGTTGAGCACTCATGTGGCCGATGTGGGACATTTGGATTCTGATATGACGAGGGGTCAGTTCTGCAGAAACTAACACATACCAGACAACATAGAACATCAAGACACACTGCCTGCCACCAGTTTTCTCTTTTCTGACGATGAGGAACCCTTTGCGGGAAAATCCCGGGTTTATGCATGTCCCTCCATAAACATGAACCGGCAAAAGCCAAGTTCCATATGTTATACAGGTGGCCTCAAGGCGTTAAGAGGAGTTGAATACAGGACCTTCACATTCATCCTCAGGTGTGGCCCCTTACCAACAGTTCGTGCTTTGTAGGATGGCAACGACTCTTGGCGCCGTACTTCAAAGTTAAGACTCACAAACTAATGATTTTCTTCCTTATTGCTTCCGGGTACTTGAAAAAAAAAAACCCAAAAAGGACATTTCCTGTGCTTTGTTGTGTTCCCCAATGCAGTTTAAAATCCTCTTTGCCAAAAAATGCATGTGCCAGTGATCCAGTGCATTTTCTGGTCATTAGATCAGAATCTCGTTTGTCAAGATTCTCACTTGATCCAATACCTGAAAAGATACCGAAACATCCAGTGCATTTTTGGGTATAGAGGATTTGAGCCCCAATGCATTCTAATTTCGCAAAACTCCTCAATTGATTATACACATATCCCATTCTACATTCATTAGTTACATTGTCAACACCTGATGTCAAAAAAAAATAAAAATAAAAACCTCTTTTCTTTCTTTCTTTCTTTCTTTCATCTTCTTTTCTCTTTTCGCTGCTACTGGTTTCTCGAGGACAAAAATTTCCATACCCAAAAGTTTTTTTTGTTTTAAAATAACTAGTTGTCTTGACTAAGATATGCGCACCTCAACTAATCGGGACCATATACCCACTAGCTATTAGTAGGGCCCCACTTGAAGCCATAGCAAATACTCCGTATGGACTGGCCCTAATAGAGTTGATATCACGTGAAAGGTTTCGAACTTAAACCGTACTAGGGTGCAAACTCCTAAGTGACAGATCTTACCATGCACCCTAAGTGACAGACCTTACCAGCAAGCCAACCCCTTGGGATTTTCCATACCCAGGAGTTGAAGTAGAAAACGATTAATGTTTGGGTGATCAGTGTTTACTAACTTCATCTCTAGTTAAAACTACAAACTGGCAAAGCCTGCACCACCAAAAAAATGAAAAAAAGACGAATCAAGAACGTGACAAATAAAGAAATACCTGGCTCCCAATGCAATGCCAACTGAAAGATGGTGAGCTTCTTGATCCTAAACTGACTCCTGATGGTTTTGGAGTCAAAGTTTGTATTAGGGTTTCTGTGGGGCAA
>BPLS01028326.1:0-12616 GCA_019656275.1 Rhododendron kiyosumense | reverse complement strand
AACCATCCAAGGGAAAATGAAATGCATTAAAGGAAAATGTGCCAGTGAAATCCACTTTTGACAGAAAACTTGAGACCAAAAATTATACTTTTGGGCATAATAATAAGCCTACTATTTATTCAAAGAGTTGAGTTCATAGTTAACACAGTTGCCTTCCAGTAATAGGGTTGCCAGTTAAATCCATATCCCAACTGCATCTAATAAAGGTAATTGGTTACTAGTGGTTGAGCATAAATTTAGAAATCTCCTAAAGATCCATGAACATACATGACATGAAGAGAGACCATGTTCCAATAAATTGTAGAACCGATTTCTTGTCAACTATCATGCCATCCAACAACTATTTGGCAACATAATCACGTTAACAATCGAGAGAACCATCATTCTTAGCAGCATCAAGAATCATCAATAAGTCAACAAATATATTAAAAATTAATCACAGGTAACAATAACCACAATTAATTCACAGCATCAAATAAGAACCACAATCATGCTTACATACCATCTGCTTGCTTCCTTGGGTTTCCGAAAGACTCATGATCAGGTGAAGGGTAGGACTCTTCCACTCTAGAAGTACAACACAACCACCTACGCATCCTTGCGTTCTTTCTCAAAGATAAAATCCTCCTCTGCACTGGTATTTTGAAGAAGTACAAAATAGCCAGGAGGATGCGTGTGTGCCTGCTGCCTGCGAAACTAGTCATATAGGTAGGATTCAATTAGAGCAGCAAAATATCCAAGCTATCCACACAATTCCGTTATACAATCAGAACCATGTACTAAACTAATGAACACATCAGAAGATTAAAAAAGAAAAAGTTTCTATTATGATTGTCTTTTCATCTAAAGAATGCACTTTAGAAACCAATGTAAAGTATCATGCTTGTGAATGGGGCACAACCAACAAAAAAAAAAGAAGTAAATTTGATGAAGGCCTTTTTATTGGCCGGTAAGACCCACCGGTCTAACTGATATGTACCACTTGCCATATCAAGGTGCTTCAACAAATAACATCAGAATCACAACACTAGTCCCACTAAAGCAAAGGCATATATAATCTCATAAGATATCTTCTCCCACTAGTCCATGGTACTGTATATCCCACACCTGGTAGGATAATATATTTGATGGATGTTTAATCAGGACCAGAAAAATCTAAGCAAATACCGGATATGTGGTCACCTTGGATATATATAGTTCAATCTTACGCTCATATCTAGTCAAACAAATAGGCCCTTAAAGCCCATACGCAAACAGACCAACCTTCAAAAGAAATGACTGCCATACATGTTAATTTGCAGAAAGCAAGAAGCCAGAATTGCTGTTATAGGGAGACAACAAATATCACAATCACTTAATATGCTATATGACGATTGATAAGGTTAATGCCTGTAGACCCATCACTGCATTCAATAGTGTAGGCCAAATGCCTATATACATATAGCTGAGGAGTGTGTTTATAGTCTGCAATGCATGTAGTGTGTACATACATGCGTGTAACTGTAATTTCATTGTAATTTCAAAAGCAATCTTTGCCCCAGAAAAAGGGGATAAAAAAAAGAAAATTTTTTTTTTTAATTTTACCCAAATATTTTAGAAATTTTTGGGTAGAACTAGAAGTAAATTTTTTTACTTTTTCGATTCCTTTGCGAATCAATAATCTATATAAGTTTGGCATAAAACTAACAAACGCGAAAAACAAGGAAAAAAGAAACAAATTTAGTGCAGCAAGGAAAACAATCAAGATAACATTCCAAATCATATTTATCAAATCAACAGTTAAAAACAACAGAAAATTCACGGAAAAAGTAAGGGACCCATGACTCAAAAATTTCAAGAACTCAAGAATTCGAGACAAAAAAGAAATACCCATTTGGTTTTCATGACGATCAAATGAGGAAAACCCAGAAACAAAAAGACGCCCTAAACATCTGTACAACCAAAATATTTTTTTAAACCTAAATAACAAGCAAAATAAACAAAGAATCGAGGTGCGGAGTCCTGAAAGCACATGAAAAATCATAAGAAGCATACGATCAAATACATAAGCAACAAGATAGGTATAAGGAGATGAAGCAACAAAATTTAGGAAAGGAAACGAAGAATACCCGCTTCTCTCCTTCTCTCTGATATGCGTATGTGGGCGTTACTCACGTACAATTTCTCTCTCTAAAAGCAGAAAAGAAGTATTAGAGGTGGAGGGAGGAAAGACGAAATGGTGGGAGGAATTTTCTGTGTGTAGCCAACCGCGTGTTTTTTGGGGTGTGAATATAAGAAAGAAGAGAGATGGTGCTCGCTCTTGACGGTTTTCCCAGCGTGAATTTACACATGGGCGCGCGTATTCCCATCCCTTTATTTTCTTTCATATCTTATTAAAAATTTTCAATTATACTCGACAGTTAGTTACCGAAATTGGAATATATTTCAGCATTCAATTACCAAAATATAATATTTTTTCAACAGTTATTTACCGAAAATGTATGTTCGGCAGTTGTTTACTGAAAGTTGAACATATTTTCGACATATAGTTACCGAAATATAATCTCGTTTTTAACATCTATTTACCGAAATATTATGTATAATTTTCAACAATCATTTACCGAAATGTAGTGGGATATGAGAAAAAATAAAGGGCTGCGAATAGTCGTGCCCATATTTTCTCCCGCAGCCCGTTAAAAATTTTCAATTATACTCGACAATTAGTTACTGAAATTGAGATACATCTTCAGCATCCAATTACCGAAATATAAATATTTTTTTCAACAGTTACATATTCGACAGTTTACCGAAAGTTGAACATATTTTGGATATGTAGTTACTGAAATATAATCTTGTTTTCAACAGTTATTCACCAAAATGTTATGTATGATTTTCAATAACCATTTACCGAAATGTGGTGGGTTGCGAAAGAAAATAGGGGGCTGCGAATAGTTGCACTCATTACATTGGCCTTGGCTGTAAATTTTGTTGGGTAAATTTCATTGGACCTCCTTGATGTTTGTGTGAATGTGATCACCACCACATTCGACCTAGGGCTGTCCAAGAAAAATTGAGAACCGTGAAACCGGTTCGGACCGAACCGATCCGTGCTTTTTGGATTTTGTCCGTAGATTAATGGTCCGGACACGGATTTGAAAATTAAAAAACCGTGAGATACGGATTAGGATTGGATTTTTATTTCAAAACCGCGAATTAATCGAACTGAACCGTGAAATATTTAAAAAAAAAAAAAAATATATATATATATATATATATACACACATATATGTGTGTGTGTGTGCGTGTAGGTAATATTTATAAATAATTATAATTTTGCTACTTGTTATGATTTTTTTTAACAATTTTACATTAATATAACAATATATAAAATTTAAGGGGTAAACTGTCCAAACTCTAAAATGTTTCCCTTAATCAAATTCAAGACTGATGAAATATGGTTACTGGAATGATAAAACCTGGACTGAAATTTGGACTGAAATGATGTAACAATGGCTGTAACTATAATGTTGCAGTTTGTAACTTATTGCAATGTAATATTTTTCATATTGCTGGTCATTTGAACTGAAAATTTGCCAATTTGGACTGTAATGTTTCTCTTATTGCTCGTCACTTGAACTAGAAATTTGGAATGATATGTAATATAGTAGTTGAAGTAATTTTGTGTTTTTTAGTATTTATGGAAGAAAATCCGTAGATAAAACCGGAACCGAACCGTGACTTATGGTTTGGAATCCAAACCGAACCGTGGACTTTTGGATTAGGATTGGATTTGCATTTTCCAAAAAGCGTGAGATACGAATTAGGATTGGATTCATACGAATTCGATCCAATCCGGACCGCAGACAGCCCTAATTTGACCCCATATCTGTCTAGCAACAAAATAGGGGGTGCCCAGCCGGTCAATCGAACCACCCAAACCAAACCGCGCACGAAGCCACCTGAGGATTGAGTTCAGATGGATAAAGATCCGAATACGTGAATTTTGATGGATTGAGTTTGTTTCGGTTCAAGCAACTTTTTACTCCTCTGTGAACTAATCAAACCGACCGAACTGGACAATACCCATGGATGGATGCATATGGAGAAGATGACAAACTGCAGTGAGTGGTTGGATTTCACAACTGAATCAGACTGCCCAAAATCGTCCTCTGGGCAGCACTAAACAAAACTCCCAAGTAGAAACACTAAACTCACCGCAATCTCTTTCAATAGCCATTAAATCGCCACAATTTATGAAGCCGACGGAATTTACTTTGCCAGAACACCATCTCTATTTACTATCACTGTCTTTAAATTAGATTTCACACGTTGGTATTACTATATGATATGAGAACGCGGAGATAGGCGATGGATTATAGAACGTGAGAAGGGGGTTGCTATGTGACAATTCGACACATGATTCATGTACTACACAACAAACACAAAAGGAGTGAATGGAGCCACACAAGTTGCAGGTGTGTAGTTGCACTATCGTTGTGTGGTAAATGTACATGGGACCTTGTGTATGTGTAATAATAGTTCCTCTCAGTTTCAATTTGAGATTATGAGCCCCATTGTTTTGCATATAATTGGGAAAATCCATCTTTCTGTTGTAGTTTTCATGACTTTTTTGACGTCCCATTATCTTTGGGGTCTTCTATATCTGAAGACTCAAACTTTTAAATAACTTCCGATGCTCCAATAATTATTTGAATTGACTGCACGATGGAGGGTGTTTAATACAACAACACTAACAGAACTTAGGTAGTTTCTAATCATTGGAGGCATGAGCAGAAAAGATTGAAGATAGACCTAATTTTTAACAATATGCACAAAGCGGTGGCTTTTAAAATACCACTAAAACAGTGGCCCCCTTATACATGTTTTATTGCGGAACCATGCTCACAAATTAAAGTCAAATGGCATCAGAGAGGGCAAGCTTAGAGACCCAATTCAATTTCTGTAAATATTACCATGCTTTCTTCATTGATAGTCCGGTATACACAATAACCGAGGGTCTCTAATAAGTCTTAACAATTTGGGAAAATGACCGGCAGGTGGAGCACACTAGGCTTTATTACCACTTCCATGGTCACCGGTCTTCAAATCACAAATACATGATATTTTGGGGGCGTTACGTTTTCTTTTTAAACCATCTTTTTTAAAAAGAAGGTCATTTTAAACTCAAATATAAAGAAAATAAAAAATATTTTTTAATTTTTTTGCATCATTTAAAAGATCTCAATGAGATCTGTCAAATAAAATTCATATTAGTAAGAAAATTATTTGTATTGACATATAATTTTTGAATTTAAAATTACCTTCATTTTCTAAAAATTTCTGTTTTTTAGACACCGTTCCTATTTTAATCACCAATATACATGGTAACCATGTTTTGAATAGACCATTCTACCCTTATACTAAAACGACCTGATCTAGCTCCTCAGAACCCTCGGCTCTGTTTGGAACTTGAAGAAAAGAAAAGAAAGGAAAAGAAAGTAGAATGGGAGGAAAATGAGAGGAAAATAGGAAGGAAAATTTACTATTTACAAAACTTAAAATTGTTGTTTTCTTCTCACTTTCTCTTCCAACCAAACAATAGGAGAGAAATTTTTTTAATTTTTCTTTCTTTTCCTTTCCTTTCCTCAAGTTCCAAACAGAGCCTTAATTTCCTTTCTCCCTTCTCTCCACTAGAACGTAAACTCCTTCCTCCTCCTCTCTCTCTCTCTCTCTCTCTCTCTCTCTCTCTCAAGGGTTTGCTCCCCCTTTCTTCTCCTCTGTTCTCCCCCTCCTCGCAAGAATTGCCCTTACCTCCGACGACCAACCTTGCTCCCCAACTTCCATCCCGTAATCGGCTCCCTTGTTCTGCTGGAGACGGTAGCTCGAGACCGTCAATCGTCCACACTTCTTCAGAACTTGTATCCCAAATTCATCGTCGTCAGGTAAGTTGTTCCCTCGTTCCACCACCCATCAGAAATTGTATCCCCAATTCGTCGCCGTCCACGCTTTTGTACTGCCGCCATTGCTTTTTTTGTTTCAATATTGCTGTTGATTTTGTGCTCTGAAATTCAACAAACCTTTGCATTTTAGTTTTATCACCACAATTCCGTATAAATTTATAGATTCTCAGCATCTAAAATTCTATTAATTTGACTACCACGACCTAGAAGTTCTGATTAATGTATACTTTAGGTTTATGCCCAACTTTATTTACTGTCCATTTGGTGGAATTGGTGAGAAAAGAAAAGAGACCAAGAGGGAAAAGAAAAGAAAGGATTATGGTTGGGATAAAAGCAGAGAGAACAGGAGAATGGGAAGGATAATGGTATGGAAAATAGCTAATGGAGTATTTCGTTAATTGTAAACCCCTGTTATTTTGTTAACCCTAAATTTCTTCATCCAACCCTAAAATGTACCAAATGGAACTTGCTAAGTAGGTACTCTGTATCGTCTAGAGTTTAGTCATTTTTGGATTATCTATAGATTGTTTCTTCAAGAATTAAGGAAACTACTATGAAGAAATCTGTCTTATCCTTGAGAGGGAGAAGGTAGCTTAGCTTGCTACAATTGTATGATTGGCCAAGGTTTTCTGCCAATATTCTTATCCCTATGCCTAATATTCTTATATTAGCTAGACAATGTGAAAACTGCTAAACTAGACCTTAGTGTTTGATTTGGAGATTGATCCTTATTTACCATGTCACTTTTATTGAACAAATGGAAATCCAAAGGATCATGTCATGACAAAGGGAAAAAATGAAGATAATTTTGCACAATAAGTGAAGATAATTTTAAAAATCTAGGAGCAAATCTATGAATGCGTTGACGCGGCACTAAATGGAATAATAAATTGGATAACTTCTCCTATTGTACATGATCTAAATTTTTCGACGTTAGCATATATGATTGCGTAGATTGTAGGAGAAAATTTCTTTGCTGAATTTGGCAGCATACTTTTGTCACTTGCTCATTTCAGTTTGTAGAAAAAGAGAATGATGACTTTCCTCAAGCAAAAAGAGAGCCAAATTGATGTCTTCTAATTGGTAAGAGTTCTTTGTCACCTGGTCATTTCAGTATTTTGAATAGTAGTGTGTTTCTTGTTAAGCTGAACTTTTTCATATATTACTGTTGTAACCTAATACCAATAAATCTTGGACCCATATGACTTGTGAGCAAAATTCTTAAGCTGACCCAAAAAGGAGCCTCTTGGAAGACCCAAATAGGCTTAGTTGTTTGTTTTTGCAGTAGCGTGAAATATGTTGACTATGTGTTGGTTGGCCATGTTATTATTTCTCCTTTTTTTCAACTTTTGTTGCTTTCTTTTGGTGCATTTGTTTGCTTTTTCAAAACTTGTTGGAGATTGTATTAGTTCTGAGACTCCTATGCAATTCAAAGTGAATTACTACGGGCTGCAGCAGTTTGCTAAAAGTAGGGAAATTTTGGAGCTACGATGTTCATAATACAACTTCTAGTGAGCAAGGTTATGATCATGCTGTTTTTGCAGCAAGCCTGGATTGACCCCGTGGATTGACCCCGTACACGCTTCTTGCAAAATACCGAGGTCAATGCGAGTAAGCCTGCAATTTGAAGGAATAAGTATTAGTAGACATCATTCATATGTTCTGAGAGCCATGAATGGTGGTAACTTTGCAAGAATAGAAGCAAACATAAGGGAAAAAACCAACACCACTCTTTTTGACATACTTTTTACATGTAGAAACTTCTTGTCCTACGCAGGATACAAATGGCTCCCTACAAAGGGCTTTCACCATTCTCAATAGAAGTATTGTACCACACACAGGCATATCACATGTATGATGTTAACCAGATTCTAATTCCCATCAATTGGATGCATATTTCCAGTTCAATGTTTCTTTTTACAAGTGAAATTATTCCATGAGCTATTTCATAAGCACTACGCAATGAGCTTCATAGTATTAATAACCCTTCAATGGATAGTTGTTATTCACATTGCGGCTAAGAAGCCCTTTATTCACTAATCTGATGTCACAACCTTAACTTCAATAGTGTTAGAGAAAGCAAAAAATCTTATCCCCAATCAAATTACCAAAAATAAAAAATATTGCACATGATATAGGTATGCCGTATGAAAATTATCCCATGTTTAGCCTCAATGGGACTATTGGGAGTGACTACCCTGACCTATGTAGCACAGAAACTTTGTCAGAGGTCACGTACCAGTGTCGAACACTTGTTGGACTCCGGATACTCTCCAGACACGTGTCCGATACTCATTTTCAAGTGTCCTAGTTTTTTTATCAATGTTTTCATTTGGACACTCCGGGGACACTTTAAAATGCTCTGGACACTCTCGGACACTTGGAAAACAAGTCGGGGTAGATAAAAAAAAATATTAGGATCTAATTAAAATAGTAGGATTTAATGCTTTTAGTCGAAATACTTTTATAAATGATATGATGATGGTTATAATGTAACATATATGTGGTGTTGCATTTTTACAATTAGAATTGTTTTAATTTTTCATGTGATAGTATACATATATGCTTTTTAAAATGTGTCCCTTTATGTGTCATGTCCTCCATTTTTTTAAAATTTGCATGGCAGTGTCGGTGTCATGTCATGTGTCTGTGTCCGTGCTACATAGACCCTGACTGACTTAGCTAGTGGTACTCCAGGAGCCATTCTTGCAGTCCCAAATAGAGGAGCCATTCTTGCGAATTCAAATCACAACCTTTACGCATTTTTCCTTTCCTTAAAGTCAGAATAAGTAAACATAAGAATCCAAATTAATTAGATCTATATTTTCACCTTTAATTTTCAGGAGCCAAACAACAAGACGATCTGGGAACTAATAATTAGAAGTCCACACAAAAAAGAACTGTCGAACAATTGACTTCGAAGATAACAAAACCTTTTTGAAGTTTTAAATAACTAAGTCCACATGATCCATACATACCTATCATCAAAGAGTTGCTTACAACTACAATTAGAGGACCCAATTATTAAAATTAGGGAACTTACCAAAACAATCTCCCTAATTACAGTGACCCACTAATTTTTGTAAGGATGGATGAACTAATTAAGGTTTACAAATTAAAAACCTTAGAGTTTACTAATTGGGTACACAGATGTACGTATAGGCTACTTATTATCCAATAAAAGGTAGGGTGGAAAAGGATCAAACCTGGTGAAGGTAATGGGCAGCGATGGAGTTGAAGTCGTGCACGTGGGTGGTCAGCTGCAAGAGCTGTATGGCGTCAGAATCTGTCAAGGTGGTCGCCGTTGGTGGTCCCTCTGAGCCTGTCAAGCTCCTCCCCCCCCCCTCTCTCCGGTTGAACGAGGCCTGGCGTCGTGAGAATGAGAGGTAAACGATTGGGAGAAAATGGGGGACTAGGGCTTTTTCTTGATATATATGGGGGTAAAATTGTAAACTCAATTTGTCTCACCATGTGTTGGTCAATACTTTTGGGGATACCATGATGGTGGTGATTTTGACAGAGGAGACCACGAGTAGGTAATATGACTTGGTCTCCTCCACCTGTCGGTAATTCTCCCTAACAATTTTTCACTACGCTCTTGATTACCTTCAAAGTTCTTCAAGAAGCTCACATCTACTCTACACTTGTACTCTTGAGAAGTATCTCGTCTGATTTGACAACCCTGGATGTTATCTGTCGTTTCACATCTAAAATCTTTGCGAATCCAATCCCACGTAACCTTCAATGACTGTGCAGTCTGTGCTAGTATCTGAGCAAGATAAGCATTCTTTCCTTTCCTTCAGCATAGCTGTGGTTAATATACCTTGCAAATACATGCTTAATTAGTTCACCGCTTAGGGCCCCAATCCCAAATCATTAGCTTGTTCGTTTTAGATTTTGAAAGAGTTTGAGTGGAGAGAGATAAATAGAAAAAATGTATTGCGGACCGTGCACAGGGATTTTAAAGTCCCAAAACGAACAAGCCATAGTCAATAAATAATAAATGCGTCATAATAGAAACAACATAAGATGGTAATGGATTAGTGTTATCGATAAGCATTTGATATAATTCTGGGGTTACACGTTCGAGGCTCGCTGTTTGCTTCTTTTGCTTTCAATCTTAGTTACACGAAGCGGGAGCGGGGACGGGAGCGGGGGCGGGGATGGGGGAGCGGAAGATCATAGAAGTGTGGGAGCGCCATTGGGAGCGGTTAGGAAAAATTATTAAAATTATAAATATATTTTGGAATTTTATATTGTTAAATGTCAATATAAAAATATTATTCTATCACATAAAATATTACTATTATATGTTCCTAGTTATATTTCAACATTTTACTGTAGCACATGATTACATAATAGAGCTCTTGTGCATATTAAGTAGGCATAAAAGTTAAAGGCATTAGTATGACTCTAGAAGGTTAAGATCAGATGTGCATACCAACAAGAACAAATCAACTTTAAAGGTACCAATTGTAGCTTGAATCGTAAGTCTCTCAACCGTTTTTTGGGTGTAAGTTCCCGTATAGGTAAGGAACGGGTTCCCGTCGTCATTGGGATGAGTTTCTTGGAGTTTCCTTCGACGGGAACGCGGAAGTGTGTTTCCGTCGAAGAAACATGGTCATAGTTGAATGTTCCTGCAACCAAGCTTTCAATGTTGTGATTTTTTTTATTTTTTGTGCTTGAAATCATTAAAGATTTACGCATTAATAACCCGAAAGCATGAGCCTATGTTGCCTATAAGAGATGGTTCTACCAAAGCACGGTGTTACAGAACATAATCACTTTGTTTGATTCTCCTCTCAGAAATAATCTCTCTAAAAATTTTAACTGATTCGACATTCTTGTTTTTTCGTCTTTAGTGATTTTTGTCAATTTTTTTACTTATTTTTTACTTTTTGAATGTACATAGCTACTTTTTGAATGTACATAGCATACCTCTATTCAAAAAGTAAAAGAGTTTGTTAAAATGTCAAAAAAATTTACTAAAGACGAAAAAATACGCAAATTTATAGAACTTTTTTATCTCAAAAATAAATTTCAAAACTGCAAACCAAACACAGTGAAATATAACTACTTGAAATATTGAGTAAAAAGAAGTAATGTTTGTCAAAATTACTGTATTAAGTATTTTGGAATGAGCTAAAATATAAATTTAGAATGCAATATTTTAAGTGCCCGTACTCAGAGCTCGCCTAGGGCCCAAACTGTCTAGGGCCGGCCCTGGACTTCTTTGGCAGGTGTAATTTCAACGGCCATTTCAAATTAAGGTTAACAAATGTTTAGGGTTCTTGTTCATTTTTGGCACTTGTAGCAACGGCATATTAGTAATTGACAAAAAAAAAAAAAAAAAATTGTTTTCCTACTTATGTATTCAGGAAAAATAAACTTGTGCAAATAGAAGTTCCGTCAGATCAGGAGAAGTTGCATCCTTCCATTGCCCTCCCTATTCGTAACCTGTGAGTGTAAGAAGGCAATGGCAGATCAGGAGAACTGTAGGTGATGCTAATTTCGTGCTTCGGCGTATGAGGTATACGAGAATCTTCACAAAATATTGAGGTTAGTGGGTCTCTGTTGTTTCTTTGTTCATTTAGCTTTGTTTGCAACGGATTTGCCTCATTTTCGATGTACCTAACAAAAAAAGAAATGGGTTTGCTTATTTTTTTAAAATAGAAAATGGTTTAGTGTCAGAATCTAGAATCGGGTGGATAAGATGGTTGTTCGAGTTAAATTGATGGGTTTTTTTTTCCGCGTTTGATTTGATTCTGGGCGTGGGTTTGGCGTTTAGTTTATATGACAAATTAGGTGTGATAAGTAGTGGAATGGAGGACTTCTTCTGGTGGGATTATAAATTGATCCTGGGTCACACCTTATGACCTCTAAAAAATTGACATTTAAATGGGTGAATTAGGCTTGATCAGACTTAGTTAATCCCTTACTAATTGTTAGGGTTAAATCATATTTGCACTGGCTTTAGTTGGAACCCTCACAAGTGGGAGGTGGGATTGGTCTTAGGATTAGTCGGGGTGTGTGTAAGATCGTGAGGACTCCTGAGTTATCTGAAAAGAAAGAAGGGACACATGTTGGGTACAAGGCAAAATGCTAGGGCACAAAGCTAGGTCTCGTAAAGATGGTAAAAAACAAGTATGTTGTTTACATGAATATGTGTATGATTTCGTCTAGTTAACATGACAAAATTCTTTTTGCTGAATAGCTAAGAATTCTAAGTGGGTATCTGTGTCTGATACCCACTATTGTTGGACACATTCCAATTTCACAAGAGGTGTCTGTATCGTGTACCTGCATTCATTCGACGTATTCCTTCGTGTTGTTCACCCATCCAATCATGGGCATATTCCGTGTTGTATTTGAATTTATGTCCGATGTGCATGAGGCATAGATTAGAAGAAGATTATAGTCATGTTTTTTGTGCAAGGCTGTAAGAATGTATGTAAAGTTACATGCTTTCAAAAATTCCACAATCCTGTTGATAAGTTGCTAGAATAGTTCAAAAGCTTTAGCAAAATTTGATTCATGAACGACACAACTCTGCAGGAAATGTCTTTCTTGAAGCATCTTCAGCATGCTGTGGAATCCTACTTTTTCGTAGTGCAGTTGTCCAGATCTGCTACCTTTTCAGGTTTGAAGTAATATAAGGATCTCGCTAACATCAATTG
>BPLS01028321.1:47900-96099 GCA_019656275.1 Rhododendron kiyosumense | reverse complement strand
TGTCACCACCTCTACCACCACCACAACGGTGCCCCCACCACCACCGCCACGCCCCCACCACCATTTCCACCACCACCACGGCTCCACCACTCCCACCACCTCTATCACCATCACACCCCCCCACCACCTCAACCATCACGTCGTCGCCGCCACCACCACAATGGCGCAACCTCCACCATAATTACCACCACCACAACAACCACCACCACCACAACAAACACCACCACCACAATGACCAAATGCACTATACATACTTTTCGTTATATATTTAGACTATAAATTTACACTTTTATACTACAAATTATTAAATGAACACTAAGGCTAATGACAATTTAGACTGCAAATTTGTACTTTCAGACTGCAAATTTGTTAATTAAACACTAACGCCAGAGAAAATTTAGACTGTAAATTTGAACTTTTAGACTGCAAATAAAGGCACTTTCGTAAATTTTGCAGTCTAAAAGTGTAAATTTACAGTCTACACAAAAATTTAGACTGAAAATTATTAAATGAAAACTAAAGCCAATGAGAATTTAGACTGCAAATTTTCACTTTTAGACTGCAAATTTGATAAATGAACACCAACCCCAGAAAATATTTAGATTGTAAATAAAGGCACTTTCGTAAATTTTGTAGTCTAAAAGTACAAATTTGCAGTCTACACAAAAATTTAGACTGCAAATTATTAAACGAACACTAACGCTAATGGCACAAAAATTTAAACTGTAAATTATTAAACGAGCACTAACGCTAATGAGAATTTAGACTGCAAATTTGTTGATTGAACACCAATGCCAGAAAAAATTTAGACTACAAATTTATACTTTTAGACTGCAAATAAAGGCACTTTCACAAATTTTGCAGTCTAAAAGTGCAAATTTGCAGTCTACACACAAATTTAGACTGCAAATTATTAAATGAGCACTAACGCCAATGAGATTTTAGACTGCAAAGAGAAAATTTAGACTGCAAGTTTGCACTTTTAGAATACAAATAAAGGCACTTTCGTAAAATTTGTTGTCTAAAAGTGTAAATTTGCAGTCTACACAAAAATTTAGATTGTAAATTATTAGATGAACGTAACGCCAATGAGAATTTAGACTGCAAATTTTCACTTTTAGACTGCTAATTTGTTAAATAAACACCAATGCCAGAAAAAATTTAAACTGCAAATAAAGGCACTTTCGTAAACTTTGCAATCTGAAAGTGCAAATTTGCAGTCTAGACAAAAATTTAGACTGCAAATTATTAAATGAACACTAACGCCTATGAAAATTTAGACTGCAAATTTGCACTTTTAGACCGCAAATTTGTTAATTGAACACCAATGCCTGCGAAAATTTAGACTGCAAATTTATAGTACTTTTAGACTGTAAATAAATACACTTTCGTAAATTTTGCATTCTGAAAGTGCAAATTTGTAGTCTACACACAAGTTTAGACGGCAAATTATTAAATAAACACTAACACCAATGAAAATTTAAACTGCAAATTATTTTCTTAAAATACTAACGCCAATGAGACATCAAAAAAGCAAGTGTGACCCAGAAGGAAAGTGAATTACCAAAGAAGGAGTGGTGGTGGTGGAGTGATGGCGGTGGCGTGGTGGTGGTGTTGGTGACGGTGGAGTAGTGGTGGTAGTTATGGTGGCGGTAGTGGTGGTGACGGTGGTGGTGGTGGTGGCGGCTGCGGCGGCGGCATGGTAGTGGTCATTGTGCTGGTGGTGGCAGCGTGGTGGTGGTGGAGTGGTGGTGGTTGTGGTGGCGGCGTGGTGGTTGTCATTTCAGTGGTAGTGGTGGAGTGATGGCGGTGGCGATGGTGGCGGCAGGGGTTGTGATGGAGTGGTGGTGGTGGTGGTGATCGCTTGGTGGTGGTGGTAATTGTGGTGGAGGTGGCGGCGTTAAGTTGTGGTGGCGTGGTGGTGGAGTGATAGCGGTGGTGATGGTGGTGGTGGTGGCGGCGGCTTGGTGGTGGTGGTAATTGTGGTGGAGGTGGCAGCGTTGTGGTGGTGGTGGTGGTTATGGCGGCGTGGTGGTGGAGTGATAGCGGTGGCGATGGTGGTGGTGGAGTGGTGGTGGTGGCGGCGGCTTGGTGGTGGTGGTAATTGCGGTGGAGGTGGCGGCGTTGTGGTGGTGGTCGCGACAGCAGGGTGGTGGTGGTGACAGTGGCAGCGGCGGCGGATTGGTGGTGGGGGCGTTGTGGTGGTGGAGGTGCCGGTGGGGGTGTTGGTGGCGGTGATGGTGATTGAGTGGTGGTGGTGGTGGTGGTGGTTATGGGGTTGTAATAAGATTGAAAAGAATGAAAAAATGTATTTTTTTATTAGCCAAACAAGGCTATTGTTTCTTTTATATAGGTTATTTTTGTCATTGAAATTTTTAGTGGACTAGAGGTGTTAGGAATTTTAAAAGTGGATTGGGTGGGTTAGAATTATGCTATAATGGACTTATCAAAAATTCTCCCAAAATTTAAATAATGACAAAAAAATAAGCCAATTAGCTGATTTAGCTGAACGGGGCAGTCTCACTCTATCTTGAACTATTTTGTGATCATATGTATATTTTTTTTTTCTGGAAAATCTTTGGATGCTAACAGGGTTGAATGAGGAATCGAACTAAAACGGAACCGGTCTTGCAGCTTATTCTCCTCCCCTTTGAAAAATAGAAATAAAAGTAATTTGACAAGTGTGTCTTCTTAGTCTTTAATTATCTTGCCATTGTGTATGTGTGGGCACGCGCCCCAGGAAATCGCCTGATTTCGGTTTGCGGCCCTCTTAAAAAATGGTGCGGCGAAACGCTTCGATTCAGAGTCGCCACTCGGGTTTTAGCGGTGAGGCACCCAAGGAACTGAACTCGAGAACGCTTGCTACGTTTTGCTTTGATTTGAAAAAGGGTTTGATTTGATTTTGAAAAAGGCGTAGACTAATCCGTCGTCACCTTCGATATCTGAGGTTCGGGAGCCAGGTTACGAGAGGGGAAGGGTTTTATGGCACCCCTCTCGCCCAATCCGGAGATCGGTCTCTACTCGGGCATTTTACAAAACATTTGACTTTTCTCTCATTCGATCATTGTCAGCCAGTTAGGGCCGGGGAGCAGTTAATGGGGGTTAAAACTGTAACAAGTTGCAGTTTATATGACAAAATGTTTATGGATGACGATTTGTTTGCTTGAATTGAATTTGTACGTAAGAACATAGATTGAGAACAAGCACTGTGAATAGTTTCGACGGGGTGATGTACGCTGCTCGTCGGGTGGGTGAGCAGGCAACATGCTGGCACACAGTGGCCGAGCCACTGCACGCCACCATACCATGCGCATGCCACCTCAAGGCTAGCGTACACTACCTTCTTGATTGCTTACAGTCTTTGCTTTCAACCCTCTGGGCTCTGGAATGGACCAGCGCACACCCAGGACAAACCATGCAGTTTATAGAGCAATCATATATACAGATATAGACAGCATGAATGGATATAAGGAGACAAAATGAACAGAATACCCCATAAACAGTGTGGGGAAAATAAGCAGCGGCCAAGGCTTAGCTAACATGTAAGGGCCAGCCACTGATCCTTGGGATAACTACCGTACGCAAGTCGCGAGGGACCGTACGCTAGCTATGTCATTTGGTCAGTGCTTGGTTTTGCATATTCTGGACTCTGGAATATGACCAGAAAGATCCCAGAAGCCTTTCAAAGCAAAAAGAAAGCAAGTATTAACATGCTACACCTATACGGTTCTAAATACAGAAAGTTGGAAATTGGTTTTTAGTATGCAATAAGGTGATGAATAAATAAGAAATAAAGCACAAAATAAGGATCTGGACCCCATTTCACAACTGGAGTACGCCAGTTTCTGAGGGCTCGGACCTTCGGTACGCCACCTGGCGTACGCAAGGTCCAGACAGATCAAATTTTAAAACTGTACGTACTGTCACGGATCGGCGTACGCGGGCCTACGATTGGCGCACGCCGATTCTAGTTAGCAACGATTTTTTGTTTTTGAAACTTTGATAGCTTAGCCAGGACTGGTATTGATTACCAGCCTTGACCCTGTTAGCTCCCCCTCAGGGATCAGAACAGAAAAACAGTACCAAAGATGTATACCTTTAGTTTTGAGATTTTAGAGATGTTTGAGCTTTGAACTTTGAACTTGAGGGTTGGATGATGGACGGTGGTGGATGTTTGACTGTGAGAGGTGTATGGAGGGGTCTCTTGCTTACTCTTTCAATGCATGAAAGAAGAGCAAACAAGAAAAACAAAGAAAAGAGAAAGGAATAGGCTTGAAGCTTGGGGAGCCAACCATTTGTTAGACTAATGGAGGGGGCATATATAGTGGAAAGAGGGAGAAAGAGGGGCTGAGGTCAGTTAAAGTGACTGAAGCCTTAGCCCTTAAGTCTCTCCTCTCATTGGATGAGAGGGAATATGATGATGGGCTATGTGTAAGGGATGTCCCCCGGCCGAGATTGCTTTTTCGATTGATTGGAAGGTTCTCATGTATTGTAGACCCCTACCCATGGCTTCTGCATGCTTAAAAACACAAGTTTGACCGGAGGTTGACTTGGCGTACGCCACTAAATACCTGGCGTATGCCAGGTCAAATCTGGTCAACTGTCAAAGTTGACCGATGACTGACACGTGGCAGAGGACCAGCGCACGCCAGGAAAGTATTGGCGTAAGCAAGTAGGGTTTTGTTAAGGCCTTTTGGTTCTGATTTAGAGAGTTTGAAAGGGATTTGAAAGGGTTTTTGGAATGTTCAAAGCTCAAACACACTAACATTTCTGGGGTGTTCTTGATCCGTTTCATCATCGGGGAAATTAAAGACCGTACGTACACTAATCACGAAAGTCCAAAATAGGGTGTCTACAGTATGTACTATTATCTATGAAGCCCTCTGTTTCAAGCCTCTGATGATGCAACTGAAAGGGAAGGATGCCATCCCTTTAACCACTTAACCGACGGTATCGATCATTATCATATTGTTAATCGTTGGCTCATCTAAATGGTGAAATTGTTAGAGAGGGATAATCATAATACTTGTACGCCAAACAAACCCGACCCTCTCACGAGTAGCAAGCTCTAGAGATCTATTGTCTACTCGGGCATTTTGGCGAGGAGGACATAGTACTATAGGGGTTTATGCCACAATTAGTCCATCAACTTTTTCAGTATAGTGGCCAGGACAATTGACAGTAGTCTGTCAAAAATACCCTCGGAACAAACAAAACAGTCCACACACAGTTGAAGAAAATGACGCAAACAGATGACGAGGGCCGACGAAGGAGGGAAGAGATGGTTGGCCTGGTTGGGTATGTCTTAAGATGGCCGATGTTTGAGACCCAAATAGATGGTGGTTATTGTCGCCGGAGAGATGGCCGATGTTGGCGGCGAAGTTGAGGAGGAAGACGGTGACTTTGATTTTGAGAAAAACGGTGGCAGCGAAACTGATTTGAGCCGGATAATTGGGTTTGGTTCTGTACTTCTACTTAGTGGCCTTATGAAAAAAGTTGAGATTTTAAGCTTTTTGTGTGTTTTTGTATTTTAGTGTTCAATCATTTCTTTGAAACTAGAATCTGGTTAGATTCGTTAGAAAGTTAGAGATTCTAACTTTTGTTGTCTAAATTGTATTTTTAGTTTTTTTTAAGAGAAAATACTTGATATTTTGGTGTCTACGTGAGGACAAAAAAATTAGTATGTACTCACCCATTATTTGTTGCTTTATTTTTTGGAGAGAAAAAAATAAATTGACATAGTTAACATTATCTATTGCTTTTTTTTGAAAGGTGAAGAGAATAGATTAACACGTATAAAGTTATCTTTTATTTTGGAGATATTAAATTTTTTTATTTCATTTTGAAAGATACAAAGAATAAATTAGCACACACTGTTGTTTGGGCTGAATTAGCTCAATCAAATGGCAAATGATTGTGTGCGGGCGTGCTAGAAAAGAAATAACTTCAAGGAAGAAATTATTCTTTTCAAATTGATTTGAAACAACTAATTTAAATCAGGCAATTGTGTTATCCGTTCGATTACCTCAACTAAGAGGATTTTTCCTTAAGGTATCAACCAAATAAAAGATTGACGCGCTTCGAATCAGAAAAGATGATTGAACACAAACAAACCTGAATTTAATCAAAGGTAAATTTGTATACAAACACTCTTAAGACTCTTTCAAGAATAATGCAGAAATATAAGCACACTGAATTTAATCAAAAGTGGACTTACAAACGACTATTCTTTGGTAAGAAAAAACTTACAAGAAAATAAGAGAACTTGAATTTAATCAAAAGTAGTCTTACATGCAAATAAGCCTTCAACTTACAAAAAGATCCTATTCTAAACTAAAAAACTAATCTACGATAGATCTCGGAGCAATCATTTTGTATGAATTGTCAGATGATATGAAATTTTTGTGGGGGCGTCTCTCTTTACTTTATTCTTCTATTTATAGACGCTGAGCCTGTCTTCGATCTCCACGTCTTCGATTGATACCCACGTTGGCCACATAAAACGGTTGAGAGGGGTCTTTGAACGGTTACATTGATATTTCCAGAATTCTTTCTTCCCCTGCATGCTTCGATAATGGTGTTCGTGGCCACTTTCTTGATCGTGGTCTCCCGTTTTCAAGCAACGTGAATTAATGCAGCACGTCTGGCTTCTCAAATGATTCCCTGCAATTGCATCCAATTTCAGTTATAAACCAAGGCAGTGAAGATACCGTTTGATGATTATAATGCTTTAATCAACGGTTGAATCCAATCACTTTTCAAACCATCACTTAATTGTTACCCAAACGACACTGGTTCAAACCAAAACGACACCGTTTATCATTAAAACCGCGTCCTCCTTAATTCCCGTAATCCTCTATAATTGGTACTCAATTGGGACATGTTTCGTATGGCCACCGCATTATTCGGTGTTACGTGTAATTTTCTCATTGGGTGGCACTTTTTAGGATGTAAACAACTGTATAAGATTATTGTTGCTTTATTTGGAGTGGCAAAAAAACTGTTCAACAAAGATAACCACATTTGTTGGTTTTCTTGTGATTTTGAAAAGTTTAAATATTGCGTATATAACCTTATTTGTTAATTGTAAGTGGGGCGTCAATGCAGTTGTTACGATTCTATGCCCTCATGTATCAGCTGCTTTGTGTTATTAAGATGACAAAACAACACATAAAATGTTATTTGTCAATTTGTTTCGAGACAATACATCGAATGAATTTGGACATATAACCAAATTTAAAAAAACACACATACGGTTATTTGTCTGCTTTGTGTTATTAAGATGGCAAAATAACATATAAAATGTTATCTGTTTATTTTGTATCACACATGTTTATCTGTGCGTATTTATTTATGTTATTTGTATGACAAAGTAACATATATAATAAGATTATGTATTTATTCTGCATATGACACATATAATGTTATCTGCTGATTTTTAAATAAGAAAAATATTGGGCCCCTCACTACGTACAATATACATAGATTTCAGTAGATTTCTTTGGGGAGGCTAAATAAATCGTCCTAATTCCCCTACACACTTAAGTTTTCATCCTGCCCTCTCAGGGTACTTATGTTTCCGTCCTCCTACTACTTTTTATATATATTTTCTATTCCCTCCGTCACTTATTTAGAGTCCAGTATTTCATTTTGGGCTGTCCCTTAATAAGTGTCCATTTTGTAAAGTTAGTGGGTAAAAGTTGGTGTATTGTCTATTTTATCCCTAAAAGTATATTTTATTTTAAAAAGTTAGTGAGTAAAAGTGTAATGATGATGGATGAGTAGGGAAAGTGGAGGAAAAAGTTGATATGAAAGGTATAATGATGATGTCTTTTTAATAAGTTGGAGTTACGAAGCAGGATACTTAAAAAGAAACGGAGGGAGTATTATATATATAGCGTCGATTTTTGGGACGAATTCCTATTCCATTCCGTCCTCGCGAGAATCTCAATTCATCCGGCATCCAGTCCCACGAAAATCTCACGATCACATCCCAAGATTGGTGTGGATGATATTAATCTACCAAATCGATCTGTAACGAACCCCTTCAGAAGTTTTGGAGCTCAAAACTTCTGTAAAACCCTAGACGGTTGAAACCCATTCCAGACGGAGAACCCAAGCAAGGTTGTTGTCCTCAGAACCAGAGCAAGGCCATCGTCCATTGTTGTGGATTCCGGCAGCGAACAACTGCGTATGCATTCCCCCGTCCTTTCCGAAAGGGGTTTTTTTCAGAAAAAAACGCCACGCCACAAATCAATCAAGTCCTTCGTGGTTGAAGCCACCGGCAGAGAAGAAGGGGACGAAACAGACATGGCCAGAATTCGTAAGTTTATTCGTTAAACCCCCTTTTATTCTTCATTTTGTGGGTTTGTATTTGTGGCCATTGTGCTAAGTTTGTTACTGTGTATAAGGCATAAATCAGTTGGTTAATCGGTTGCATGTCATGATTTAGTGAGATTGATGCTGATCTTGTTCAATTCATGATTTCAATTTCGTTTTTAAATTTGTTGGTTTGTCTTGCTAGTAATTTAACTATCTAGGACTGATAATATAACCATGTAATGGAAAATATGCCTTGCTGTGTGTTGTAATCAAAATTGATTTCAATGCTATATTGTTTTAGTATGTCATGTTTTAATAATCAGTATGAACGTAGAAGTTGAATGGTCATGAAATGTTGTAATCGTCATGATAATTTAATCATGTAACGGTGTTCGCGTTTTTTCATTTTCTGACGGTAATTTAGCCATGTTCCATGAATTAAGAACAAAGGAGAGTATGACTTTTGTTGTTTGGTTTGAGTATGACTGGCCTTTTTTTTTTTTTTTATGGTAATTTAGCCATGTTCCGTGAAACAAGATACATGAAAAAAATGACTTTTTTGTTCTTGGTTGGCCAGCTTGAACAATGAAGAAAATATTCATTTATGTGGTCAACTTATCATGTTATATTCCTAAATAAATCGATTCCAAATGCTATAGTGTTTATGTCATGTTTTTTTTAACTCGGTTCGAAGCTATATTAGGAACGGTAAGGTAACATTGCAATCGTCATGGTAATGTAGCCATGTAACGCCATGGTAATTTAACCATGTAACGGTTTGTTTATGTCATGTTTTTTCTGGTTTCGATGGTAATTTAGCCCTGTTTTGTAAAACAAGATCAGTGAGAAATATGATTTTTTGTTGTCTGGTTGGCCAACTTGATCAATGAAGAAGTCATGCAGATATATGGTCAACTTATCATGTTTTATTCACCAATGACATTTTGCATGCTATATAAACCTTGTTGCATGAAATGAATTTAACAACCAGAATTCAATGTCAACTCATGCTAGTAGGTGGTAAATTAGCCAATAATTAATTGTTAGTATTTCATAAAACATGGTCACTTTATCATGCACACTTCGAACATTGTCACTGTATTATGTCATGTGGATATGAGGATGAAGAAGGACGATGATGAAGGACGAGACGTGGGACTTAAAAATTGTAAAAAACCGTCCATATATCTAGAAATAATGTAACTGAGCAATCAGTGGGATTTGTGGGAAGTTTGACAGTTTGGAAATTATCATCTCTTCCTTCCCCCTCATATGTTTAATATTTATCTCTATATATAAAATAGAAAAGGATAATAGAGGTAATTTACATATTGCAAGGATGAAAACATAAGCATGAAAAAAGGGGGATGAATTCTTACATAGTATGGAAAAAGAGGATGGATATTTAAATATTCCTTATTTTATTCCAAATGGGGATGGTAATAACTTTAAGCTCCGAGATTTTATTAGTTTTTCTCTAGTTTTTACACCCATGTGTTCCAACTTTGTGAAAGATTTTTGGATCATTTACTTTTCCCCTAGCTTCTTGTATATTTTCCTTTTACCATAAGAAACTTTAACCAGGTATCTATGTTTCATTCATTTCCAAGTGTTATCGAATGGTAAGGAGAGAGCTAAAGTTGTAAAAAGAATTGTCTCAAGTATGATCGAAGGACAAAATAAAAAGTGTAAGCCTCAAATACAAGTATGAACAGCTAATCAAAAATCTTGGGCAGCATTGTAGATGCCAAAAATATTGCACTATGGTTTTTATCGTTTTTTCTAGCTAGTGGTTGAGAATGTTGAGGAGGATAACTCTCGTTTTGATTAACCGTCTGAATAAATAGTCAAGTCCTTCTTCGATATCTTGAATCCTTGACTCCATCATCCCCAACTGGTGTTGCACTTTCTCAACATGCATTGTATTATCAAATTTGCTCATCTTAAGATTGTTGAGCGAGTGTAATGCAGCATCAAATTTGTCAAACACGTTACTCTTTGTTTCTTCATCTTTGGATGTAACACTCTTTCGCGGCATGAGTTTGGAAACCGAATAAAATCTTGACTCTGCCTTTGTCCTTGAAATATAGGACAACAATGTCTCGAACACCCCAATAGTGGCTGCTTCAACCTCATTCAGCGAATCGAAAATTTCCCGGCTTTTGCCAACAACTACGACAGTGTGCTTGGTTTTGATACTCTTCAAATCCTTTAAAGACTTTTGGATCACCTTCTTTGCCTTCTTTTTTGAATTTAAGTACTCTGAAATGTCATTCTCCTCCCTTCTTCTGCGTAGGATTGAAAGAAGGCCTTGTAAATCTTGCTTTGTTTGTGAGGATACATCTTTAATGGTAGCACACACATCCAACAGCCCTAGATACTTTTCCAGCACAACTTCAACCCATTTCTCATGACATTGTTGAGCAAAAGATTGTTGAGTGTGTGGCAATAGAAGCAAATCGTCCAAACGATCGTACATGTTTTCGAGGCCACTTTGCCCCAAATGCTCATCGAAGTGAGGAATGACAGGGTGAAGTGTAGAAGGCAGGCTGATAGAACGAGCATGGTAGAAGGATTTTGATCTCAAAGGAGATGAAGCCATTTTTCTTTGGAATTGGGAATAAGGACAATTAGAACTGGATGGGAAATTTTCAATGTCAAGTTACTTGTGGTGGGTTGTGTTTCCTTTCTTCTTCATCAGGCTCCACATATATACCAGGCTGAAAGGAGACAAGGAATCTCATCCTCTCCAACAACCAGCTGGCTGTAACATGGTTTCGATTTGGATCTACACGCTTTCGCGGAAATGATTTCTCAATGTCTCCCATCAAATTGACCCCAAAATAGTTATGCAACATATATAGTAGTATAGTAAAACGTGGTTCATAGAAAATGGGATGCACGAGTGGAGTTGATTCCCGGGTGTCTCCTCTGGCATGAAAATTTCAGCACAACGTCTACTCTAGCTGTCCTTCCCAATATTCAATTCAACCTTGCACATGATCTGAGAATCTTTTATGTTTTCTTCATGTTATCGAGGCAACATGTGAATAACAAGGACAGATGAAGACTTGAGGAAAGAATTATTTTGCTAATCTATTAGCATTAGTATTTCCAAATAATGCGAAGAGCATAGATAGCTAGTAAGTATTACACAAACCAAATCTGAGTGTTCCCAAACAGAAAGCCTGCCAGCACATTTTTGCTTATTTCTAAACCACATCAGATTCTAAACTTGCATGCACCTCGTAGTTATTCATTAAATCACTGACTTAATTGAGACAATTGGAATCTTGACACCCTTGCATAAACCTGCAATCAGGCTCCTTGTGTTTAATATCGTACTCCAATGTCTCGCATATTATCTTGGTGGGAACAACAAATAACCACAACCGGGTGCTAAACGTCAATTTTTGATTCTGTTTACTGCCCCCCAGCAGTTTTCCCAGCTACTTACCTCCTATATTTAGTAAAGCAAAGAGCAAACAAAGGGAGCCCTAAGAGCCACTTGAGGACATTTTTCACTGAGACTGGCGAGCTTAATTAGAGGCGACAGAATTCAAGCTTATGTCTATCCAAACAAAAGTTTGATATAATCAGTACTTCCATATTCTGCAGTCTAAACTTTGCCTTGTCAGACACCACTGGGACATTAGTTTTTCGGATTGGTCTTTCAACCCCACATCAACGATTTCCTTATCTACCAACATATGCAAATATGTCACAGTCCGATTAATACGAATTAGTCTGTCCCAATAAGACAGATAGCACATTTTGGACTGCGTGGTTAGTATTGACGATTCTCTTGTGTTTTACAAGCCTCTTGGCCGCAACGAATTACACCCGGCCGCATAAATTTACTATTGGCCGCCACGAATTATATTTGGCCGCATATAATTACTCTTGGCCACAACGAAGTACATCTGGGTGCATATATACTCTTGGCCGTTACGAATTACACCTGGCCGCATATAATTACTCTTGGCCGCCACGATTTACACCTGGCCGTATATAATTACTCTTGGCCACAATTAATTACTCTTGGCCGCAACGAATTACAATTGGCTGCATATAATTACTCTTGGCCACCACAAATTACAGTTGGCCACCACGAATTACACCTGGCCACAATTTATTGAAAGCGTGATTACTATTCACGGTTCTCTTGTGTTTTACATGCCTCTTGACCGCAAATAATTACACCTAGCTGCATGATCTAATTATGGCAAAAGACCAGATGGAGTCGTGCATCCAAGATATTGAAGAAGGACTTGAGTGTTTGATTAGACGGTTAATCAAAACAAGAGTTCTCCTCCTCAACATTCTCAACCATTAGCTAGCAAAAAGATAAAAATTGTAATTCAATATTTTGGCATCTGAAAATGTTGCCAACGATTTTTGATTAGCTGTTAATACTTTGTACATGAGACATACACTTTTTATTTTGTCCTTGTGTTATAAACCAATATACTTGAGACAGTTCTGTGCACAACTTTAGTTCTCTCCTTCTACATTTCTACATATTCCATAGCACTTGGAAATGAATGAAAAATATTAACATGCCTAGTCATTCAAGCTAGTTAGTTACTTACCCGGTCAAAGTTGAATATGGTAAAATGAAAATATTTAAGAAAGATATTAGTAAATAATAATCGTCCATATTTTAACGATTACCTTGTTTAAAGTAAAAAATAGTGTAGTTGAAATTCTCTTGTCAAACAAGTCAGCCACTTTCGAGGATAAAATCCAAAATCGTATGCATATCTAGCGTAAACCAAGCCGATTACAGGGTACGATTTTCATGGACTTGGGATTTTTCTCTAAATTTTTTTAACTGTTATTGGATCTTATAATAGGAAGTCCACAAGTGATATTACTTCCCAATGTAATCCATTCTGCCTTTTCGTTGGCATTGGCTTTTTATTTCTAGATCCTTGCTTATTTCATTCCATGTGGATACAGTAACAATTTTTTTGCTAGCTCCCACCAGTAATTGCAAGTGCATTATGTTCTTTTGTTGAGCCACAAAGATGATTTATGAGACATTTGAGTAAGTTATATGCCATACGAGGGAGGCAGGATCCTCTGTGCCAAGGGGTTTTCCGGCTGTTGAATTTAAAACATCAAAAAAAAATCCCACAATCCAGTGGCAGGAGAACCCCTCGGCACAAGAGTTTTCGGGACAGAGGAGATCAGACCTAGCCCCACATGAGGAACCATGATTACATGATCATGTAAAGCTGGAAAGATTCCAGTTGTCTTAAGGCAACGATTTTATAAAAAAACTACGAGACTCGCATGGACAATTCAGAATCTCAGATTGTTTAAAGCCAATGAAAAGTGTGCAGGCAAAGAAAAATTTAGCGTACAATAAAAAAAAATGATGCTCGGATCGTGTGCACGGGCACGGATGAATATTGATGAAAGGAAAAGCAGAAGAGAGTAGATGGTGCTCACATTCGATGCATTGCATTTTTGGCATACACTACCATTTAAGGACCCATTTGGAGTGATACCAAATGTTTTTATATAGCTTATAAAAGTTATTGAAGAGAGCGTTTGAGATTTATTTTCCTGAACGTCAATAGTTTCTGTTGGAATGTGTCCCACATCGCCTGGACATGCCCCGTTTGTGCTAGTTATAAGGTCCCAGTTTCCCTCTTCTTAACACCTGGGTTTTAAGGAGTAGTGTGGGTTGGGCCTTTCAACTATTTCTATAGTTTTACTTGAGTGCCAGCTTTTCTATGATTTAATAGGCATGAATTCCTAGAAGTGCCTTGATTAAACTATGACATAAATGTATGTGTTCCAATTTGGTGAAACTGTAACGTGGGACTTGAAACATACAATTTTACATTTCCCTTCCTTGTAAATTTTCCGTTTACCATTTCCAACTTTAATCTGGTAACTATGTTTCATTCATTTCCAAGTGCCATTGAATGAAAGATGTAAAAAGAGCTAACTAAAGTTGTACACAGAATTGTCTCAAGTATATTGGTTTATGATCGAAGGACAAATTAAAAAGTGTAAGCCTCATTTACAAGTATGAACAGCTAATCAAAACTCTCTGGCAACGTTTTGGAAGCCAAAACATTGAACCATGGTTTTTATCTTTTTCGCTAGCTAATGGTTGAGAATGTTGAGGAGGATAACTCTCATTTTGATTAACCGTCTGAATAAAAACTCAAGTCCTTCTTCGATATCTTGAATGCTTGACTCCATCTTCCCCAACTGGTGTTGCAGATTCTCAAAGTGTACAGCATTATCAGATTTGCTCATCTTATGATTGTTGAGCGAGTGTAATGCAGCATCAAAATTTTCGAACACATTACCCTTTGTTTCTTCATCTTCGGATGCAACGCTCGTTCGGTGCACGAGTTTGGAAGCCAAAGAAAATGCACTCAATCTTGAATCTGCCTTTGTTCCTGAAATATAGGACAAGAATGACTCCAACAACCCAATAGTGGCTGCTTCAACCTCATTTAGTGGATCCAAAAGTTCCTGGCTTTTGCCAAGACCTACAACGGTGTGCTTGGTTTTGATACTCTTCAAATCTTTTAGAGATTTTTGGATCAGCTTCTTTGCCTTCTTTCTCGAATTTAAGTACCCGGAAAAGTCATCCGCCACCCTCCTTCTGCGTAGGATTGAAAGAAGGCCTTGTAAATCTTGCTTTGTTTGTGAGGATACATCTTTAGTGGTAGCACACATATCCAATAGCCTTAGATACTTTTCCAGCATTACTTCAACCCATTTCTCATGGCGCTGTTGAGCAAAAGATTGCTGAGTGTGTGGCAATAGAAGCAAATCATCCAAACAATCATACATGTTTTCAAGGCCACTTAGCCTCAAATGCTCATCGACACGAGGAATGACCGGGTTAAGTCTAGAAGGCAAGCTGACAGAACGAGCATGGTAGAAGGATTTTGTTCTCAAAGGAGATGAAGCCATTTTTTCTTCAGTTAAGTAGACTTAGATTTGGATGTGAAATTGGCAATCAAATTACTTGTGGTGGGTTGTGTTTCCTTTCCTCTTCATTAGGCTCCACTTATATACCAGGCTGAAAGGAACAAGGAATCTCATCCTCTACAACAATCAGCTGGCTACAACGTGGTTTCGATTTAGATCCACACGCTTTCACGGATATATTTTATCAGTGTCTCCCACCAATTAGACCGCCAAATATAGTTATACAATAATGCACTACGTGGTTCATAAAAAATGCAATCCACGAGTGGAATTGATCCCTGGCTGTCTCGTCTGGCCTGAAAATGTCAGCACTATCCACACCTACTGCTTTCGTTTCATCGATATTCAACTCTGCACATGATCTGAGAATCTTTTATGTAATGTCTGTGTCATCGAGGCCATTTGTGTGATAAGGACAGATTAGACATGAGTGGAAACTTTAACTTTGTTCTTTATTATCATCATTTAGAAGCTGATATTTCCAAATGATAGCAAATCTGAGTGTTCCTAAACAGAAGGCAGCCAACACAATTGGCTTGAGACTTCCACGTGTCGCATAGTTGTTCATTGAATCATTAAACCACTGGCTTGAGACAATTGGAATCTTGACAGCTTCGCCCAATCATGTAATCAGGCTTCTCATGTTTAATATCTTACTTAATTGTCTCAATAATAATCTTTAAGGGTGTAACAAATAAGTTTACGTGGGTGCTAATAAGTAGATTACTGTCACCTCAGGAAATGAATTGAAGGTTAAGTGTTTTCAAGAAAGTTTCACAATATCAGTGCCTCCGAACTTTGGCTCATCAAACACCGATGTGTTTTTTTTTTTTTCTTTTTCTTTTTCATGATTCTTCTTGTAGACCTTCTCTCCGCGATTCACTTATCTACCTACGTAGGCAAATTGCAGTACTAATGATACTTAACCGATATTAGACCGATGCTTTATAGTCAAAGTAGCTAAGCCGGTACCTAAATATCTTGTATGACAAGGCTAGCAGATTCTGCGTGGCTTCCCACTTCTTTCCGTTATTTACCAAGATGGAGTGAGTCTGACTAACATAACTCAGGCCGTCCAGAAAACTCAAAGACAACCAACACGTTTTTGTTTCATAAATGGTATCAGATACGATTCATTTGAACTACCATTCTGATCACACAACTTTTTGAATCAGTACTTTTGCCTTATGTGGACTCAATTATAAAATAAATATGTGCATGATTATATTCCTCGAGTAAAATGGAGAAATAAGGGGTTTTAACTACTACGATTCATATGGCTAACCTAATTTTTTTCCAACTTTTACAGGGACAAATATCGAAATTTATCATTCCAATTCCCATGTGCTCTCCATGCCTCTCCTTAAACTAATGTTTGAGAAATAGTGCCTGCTTTCATCTTAAACCGAATAATCGCTATGGCAAGAACAGAAGCAGGAAACAAAGTGATGTAAAGGTACCAATTTTTCTCAAAGCATATTGATTTATAACTTGACAGGAAATTTACTGGTATAATTATCATTTACAATTCCACTGATGGACATAAAAATTTCTGCTCCAAAATTTTCTTGGCTAGTAGTTGAGAATGTTGAGGAGGGAAACTCTAGCTCTGATTAATCGCCTGAACATGCATTCTAGTCCTTCTTCTATATCTTGAATGCTCAACTCCATCTCCCCAACTGATTTTGCACATTCTCCATGTGTATTACACCAGCAGTCTTGTGACTGTTGAGCGAGCGCAATGCATCATCAAAATTCTCAAACGCATTGGTGTTTGTTTCTTCCTCATTTGATGCAATGCTCTTTCGGTGCATCAGTTTAGAAAGCAAGGAAAAACCACTCACCCTTGATTCCACCTTTTTCCCTGCAATATAAGACAAAAAAGTCTCTAACTCCCCGACCGTGGCTGCTTCAACCTCATTTAACAAGCTAATGATCTTCGAAATTTCATGGCTTTTGTCAAAAGGTACCATGGTAGTATTGCTTTTGACACTCTTCGAAGTTTTGATACTTTTCAAATCCTTTAGAGACTTTTGGATCATCTTCTTTG
This sequence comes from Rhododendron kiyosumense, assembly GCA_019656275.1. Taxonomy (NCBI): domain Eukaryota; kingdom Viridiplantae; phylum Streptophyta; class Magnoliopsida; order Ericales; family Ericaceae; genus Rhododendron; species Rhododendron kiyosumense. Next base: position 78,761 of record BPLS01028321.1, on the reverse strand, counting down.
CCTTCTTTCTTGATGATAGGTATCCTGCAAAGTCATTTGTGTCCCTTCTTCTCCTTAAAATGGAAAGAAGGTTTTATACATCTTGTTTTGTTTGGGTGGATACACCTTTAGCAGCAGCACAAATATCCAAGAGCCTGAGATACTTTTCCAAAACCTCTTCGACCCATGACCCGTGGGCTTGTTGAGTGTGTGGCAACAGAAGCAGATCGTCCAAACGATCAAACATGTTTTGAAGTCCACTTAGCCTCAAACTCTCATCGACATGAGGAATGAGCGGGTGAGTTCTGGAGGGCCAGCTGACAGAACGACCATGGTAGTTGGATTTCGATCTCAAAGGAGAAGAAGACATTTTTCTCTCCAAGTGGGAATAAGGAAAGCTAGAAATGGATATGGAATGTGTTAAATGTGAAATGTCAAAACTTCTAGTCGACTTGTGGTTCCTTCCATCTTCTTAGGCTCAATATATAAGAGGAAGAAGGAGACAAGGAATCTCATCCACTCTTCCACCATCACCTGGCAGCAACGTGGTTTTGCTTTGGATCTATAGCCTCTTGCGGAGATGTTCATGCGCTGTCTCCCACCAAATAGCTCCTTAAATGGTAGTGTGTGCCAAAAATGCAATGCATCGAATCGATGGAATGCACGAGTGGTATTGATTCTCTGGCTGTCTCCTCTGCTATGGAAAATGTGAGCACCATCTACTCTCTTCTGCTTTTCCTTTCATCAATATTCATCCGTGCACACGATCCGAGCATCATTTTTTTCTTTTTGTGTGTACACTTAATTTTCCTTTGCCAGCACACTTTTCATTGGTTTTAAACAATCTCAGATTCTGAATTGTCCATGCGAGTCTCTTAGTTTTTTTTTTTAATAAAATCATTGCCTTGATACAACATGTAATCATGGTTCCTCGTGTGGGGGTTCGATCTCCTCTGTCCCAAAAACCCCTATGTCTCTATGCCGAGGGGTTTTCTGGCCGTTGGATTGTGGGATTTCTTTTTCTCAATCCAACGGACAAAAAACTCCTCGTCATAAAGGCACAGGGGTATTCGGCACAGAGGATCTGCCTCCCTCTTGTGGCATATAACTTGGGGAGAATTTTGCATAAGTCCACTTTAGCAGTTTCCAAACCCATCTAGTCCACTTCTAAGTTTCATAATTCACCAAGTCCACTAATAATTTGAATGACAAAAATACCCCACCTAATAAACAAGGGTCTTGTTTGGCTAACACGAAAATGTATTTTTTCCGGTTTTTTTTTGTTTTTGTTGCAATCAAGCCGCCGTCGCCGCCGCTGCCACCACCGTTGATGCTGCCATCAAGCCATATATAACGTAATATGTGTAACAAAAAAACGTATTTTTTCATTTTTCTTGATTTTTTTTATTGAGCCCACTACACTTAACATTTAACGTTATATATGTGACAAATCTCTCTTTTTATTTTTTACCATTTTTCTTGTATTGATTTTTTAACGTTATATATATAAGTGATAAAAATTTCCTAACATACAACATTATATGTGTGGCAAAAATTTTCTAACATGTAACATTTCTTTTTGGTTTTTCTTATTTTTAGTCTTTAACATTATATGTTGATCCATACAAAATATATAACATTATATGTGAGTTTTTGAATATCTAAATATCACAAAAAAAAAAAACAGAACATATAATATTATATTTGAGCTTCTGCACCTTTGAATCTCACAAAAAAATAGAACAGAACATATAACATTATATGTGAGTTTCTGTAGTTCTAAATCTCCCAAAAAACAGAATATATAACGTTATATGTGAGCTTCTATAGCTCTAAGTCTCACAAAACATGACATATAAAATTATATGTTCTCAAAATAATATCATATCTTTCCAACAATATTATATATCTCAAAATATAACATTATATGTTGACATATCATGCCACTATTATCCTTGTTTTCAGTCGCGGCTTAAATCCCAAGTTGAATTTTGATGAAGCCACATGGGGTCGAGCTTCATTTTTTCACCATTTCTTCATCAAAACCTTCATTGAATCCTTCAAAATTTGTGATTTTCTGCCTCCAGTAGCATTCCCATAACCTCTATATCTACATATATACATATTCAAAACAACATAAACAACATTAATATATCTCAAAAACGAGATATAATATTATATGTCCAACCAAAGGAAAAGCACATATTACACATAACAGAAGTTCACATATAACGTTATATGCTCCGTTGTCTATCACTTATTGAATTGGTCCGGACAGTGGCTTCTTCGACTTGCTTCTGATAATATATGGATATATCCATATGTGCTTTTGAGAGGCCGCTGCGCGGACCTATTCGATCCGGTTTAACGTTAGTTTGATTCAAGGATTTTTCCGAAACAATTTGTTGTTCAACCCATTGAGGATAAAGTTGCCTGTACTTTGACGTATAAATAATTTTGGACCGCAAACTAAAATTGGGTAGAGAGTAGGCGAGACAAGCTTTTCAACGGATCAAAGAACATGCAAATCGGAGTTCGGGAGTGTCGGTGGCAAGACCGCAAAATTTGGTCGGTTTTAACGTGTCAGCAATGCGCCCAGGGCGCGAGGAAATGCGCCAGGGGCGCAAGGATATGCGCCTGAGGCGCATTAACAATCAGAAATTGGTCCATTTTTTCGGGTTTGCTCCGGACACTTCCGAGCTCCAATTTTGGCTAGGTTAGAACCGTTAAAAAGCTTGTTGAGTGTACTTTTTAACCAAAGTGTTTTGATTTTAAAAAATTCGTACATAAAACCATATGATAAATTTACTCTCAGCGAGTTGAAAAATCAAGCACACTAGTAAAACGCTAGCATCTCCTTCACTTCAAATTGGACAAAGAAGTATAATATATCGATAAAGAGGCATTTTTAAGTTCTAACAGATGGTGGTTTAGTAGTCATTGTGGTCCAGTGACATTTTCAGAGATATAGACATTGAAATTTTGGTTCGTAAATGTGTATGGCTTGTCTCGGGCGAATGTCTTTGGAAAAATCTGAAGATTATGCATATTTTGTGCGCTTTCATGAAGTCTAGAATGCCTTATGGACTATCTTAAACTCTTGAAGAAGTGAACAAATACATTAGAACTTGAGATGCGCATACTGAATATTATTTAGAATGAGTGGAAGGGTGCAAAAACGTGTTTTAGCCTTAGTAGCTCCGACAATCTTAGAATTGGTTTATTTTTGAATAACTTTTGTTAATCAAAATCTTTTTTTTTTTTTTTTGCAATCCCACCATCTATTAGTACTTTGAATACCCTATTTATCGATATAAAATAGGTTTCGATCCAGTTTAACGTTAGTTTGGTTCAAGGATTTTTCCAAAATAATTTGTTGTTCAACCCATTGAGGATAAAGTTGCCTATACTTGACGTATAAATAATTTTGGAGCCCAAACTAAAATTGGTTGGAGAGTAGGCGAGACAAGCTTTTCAACGGTTCAAAGAACATGCAAATCGGAGTTCAAGAGTGTCGGTGGCAAGACCGCAAAGTTTGGTCGGTTTTAACGTGTCAACAATGCGCCCAGGGCGCGAGGAAATGTGCCTGAGGCGCATTAACAATAAAAAATTGGTCCATTTTTGCGGGTTTGCTGCAGATACTTCCGAGCTCCGATTTTAGCAAGGTTCGAACCGTTAAAAAACTTGTTGAGTGCACTTTTTAACCAAAGTGGTTTTGATTTAAAAATATTCGTACATAAAACCATATGACAAATTTACTCTCAGCGAGTTGAAATATCAAGCACACTAGTAAAACACTAGCATCTCCTTCACTTTAAATTGGACAAAGAAGTATAATACATCGATAAAGAGGCATTTTTAAGCTCTAAAAGATGGTGGTTTAGTAGTCATTGTGGTCAAATTACATTTTCGGAGGTATAGACATTGAAATTTTGGTTCGTAAATGTGTAAGGCTTGTCTCGGGCATATGTCTTTGGAAAAAACTAATGATTATGCATATCTTGTCCGCTTTCATGAAGTCTAGAATGCCTTATGAACTCTCTTAAATTCTTTAAAAAGTGAACAAATACGTTAAAACTTGGAATACGCGTACTGAATATTATTTAGAATGAGTGAAAGGGTGCAAAAAAGTGTTTTAGCCATAGTGGCTCCGACAATCTTAGAATTGGTTTACTTTCGAATAACTTTTCGTGAAGCAAAATCTATTATTTTTTTTTCAATCCCACCATCTATTAGTACTTCGAATACCCTATTTATGGGTCTTTATTAAAAACAAACCTATAATAAAAAGATGAACAAAAGAAGGACCAAGGTACATAGGAATCGTGAAATTAGACCATGTAATGAGTTAATCCGTACCTGCCCATTTTAAACTGCTGGTTGTTGAGAAAATATAAGAATGAAGATTAAGCATCATATTATCCACTGTTTTAATTCTAAAAGATACGACAAATTCAAATTTCATCCTACATCAAATCAAATAAATAGAGAAAGCTAATTTGACCAGCATGCTATGGAAATCTACAAAAATGCCTGCTTTGGAGAGTAAGCTATATGATCAACAGGGTGTGATGACTTTTCTAAGACAAATTCTATGTTTAGCCGTCAATGAAAGACCAAAAAATCAAACCTGTGAAGAACTACTTCAATTGGAATGGTATTGCATTCCAGCATTCATGTTTTCGCGTCCGAAATCCGATTATGTTTACCCTCTCAGTTCGCATAGCTAAACTTCTACAAAATGGAAATTGAGGCATTGATTATATAACATGAGAATGCAGTATTTTGCCAACTTTGAGAAGAAAATATTGGGAGTCAATGTTGCACAATCCATTTTGGATTTTCTTGACTGACGCATCTCTTTGTTGTGTCATTTATTTGTTCATTGACAACCATTCCTGCTGATCTCAAATGAAGCTATTATATGCCCAACCGAAATTAAAAGGTTTAGTCATATTAGATTGATATCTTACATTCGAAGATTACAACCTTTTCTCAAGATACCTAAGTTTTTGTAGTAAATTCAAACATTTGACAAATTTACGCATCTTTCTATCCGTATTGAATCTCGTATCCTATCTGTGCATCGTATATTTAAATTATACCAAACCACACCAAACCTTAATTCCCAATCAATTGGGTTGGCTATATAATTAGTTTTCTCCATTGAGCGCATTCAATTCCCTGATATTCAAAAAAACCTAGATCCTTTGGACCTAACACATACGCACCCCCAATCACACAGAACACAAAGAATTTACGTGGTTCCCCAAAGAACAGGTACTTCCACGAGAGGAGAGGAGTGTTTCACCATATGAGAAATATAAAAATGTTACATGGGGGTACCAATCACTCAACTTCTCAGTGTATCTCTCTCAATGCACGCTCTCCGGCCAGAGCGCCAAAGCCTTACTAGAGGAGCTCGGCTCCCTCCCAAAGAAGGAGCCCTCACACTACTCTGCTCTCTCCACTCTTAGACCTATAGCGACAGACTGAAGAAAACTTCCAAGAGCATTGAATACTCTTCTTGCAAGATCTTCCCAGAGTGTCTACAATTTCTGCTCTTGGTCTTCCTTGATGCCATGGTTGACGTCATCACCATTCCATCCCCCACTTGGGTGCCAAATTGCCAACAAAAATTGAACTTCTAGCCCTACCTTTCTTAGAGGGTAGTGTTACCCGTTAAGGTAACCATATTGCTTTTCCTAATATTTATCTCTAGTAATAATGAAGAAAGGGAGCTGAAAAGTCTAGGCGATTTTAGGCGATTTGGTCAAGATGAAACCCTAGCCCATCCCTCGCCTTCTCCAGGGGCCATTGCTGGCCGCCCCTCCTAGCTTCTGTTCTCCCTTCCTCATACCCCTCCCTGGATCTTTCCCCCCCAAACTCCATGCGCCGAGATCTTCCGCTGGTGTAGATTTGCATTTCGTCCGACCTCCATCGCCGTTTGGGATTTCAACTCAACCGAACCTTCTCGCAGTCATTCTTTGTCGACAAGGTCTGTTTCTTTTCGATTAGGTTGGTTGCTCTGCTGTTGCTTGCTGTTACGATTTTGGTTCAAATCTGTGTTGGCTGGGTCTGCACTGTTTGTTCTAGAGGGTATATTTTGTATCCTGTTTGTTGGTTGGCTAGGTTTTTTTTCTCATTTGCTGTCTAGCAATCTTGAACAGTTAGGATGCATACTCTGTGAATATGGCAATTGGGAGCCAAAGCACGGGAGGTTGGGTTTCTGTGTTTAACAAACAGAGGAGTTAGAATGGTGGGTTAGGGAGTAATAACGAATCTCTTTTCACTCTATTCATTGACAACTTGCCAGAGGAAGTAAATCAAAATTGGCTCAGGAGAATTTTCACTAATTATGGTGTTGTCAAAGATGCTTTTATTCCATATAAGCTTAGCAAAAGAACTGGATCCAAATTTGGTTTTGTCAAAGAAGCGTCTTTTGATCAATGTAAGAACAAATGAGATTTGAAGATTCCTCTTTTCCAGCAACCAGATGTGGGTACGAGCTCTAAGGGGATCCTAATTAGGAACAAAGGCCTCCACTGTGATACAGACAATATTGGGCAAAAGAGTTACCTTCATGGAAAATCATTTGCCCAAATGGTTTCAGGTGAAACAAATAAAAGTTATAGCGATGGGAAGGAGGCAGAGAAGGGGCTGAATTGTAGTGATCAAGGGTGTCGAAGGGTGTCACCTAAACCTATTGGTAACGGTTGGCTATACCGTAGTGCGGTGGCAAAACTACACAAGTTTATCTCAATCAACGAATTAAAGAGCCAGATGATAAAGATGGGCTTAGTCAATATTGATATTAAGGCATTAGGTGGACGGTCTGTAATCTTAACTTGTCCTAGCAAAGATGAAATGGAGAATATGATTAAAGAGCCATGTCTTCAAAGGTGGTTCTCTGAAACTAATCCATGGAATGGGCAAGCAACGTGCGCTGAAAGATTTGTGTGATTATGTTGTTATGGAATTCCGCTTAATGTTTGGAGTAATATTTCTTTCAAATCTATTGGAGAATTATGGGGTTCATTCATTTCTACCGATGAATCAACAATGAAGATGTCATCTTTTGCAGAGGCTAAAATTCTAATTGCCACTAACTTTTTCAAGGAAATTGATGAGTGGATAATTGTTGAGGTTGAAGGCAAGAGCTACAAAGTTAAGGTGATGGAAGATACGTGCGATCAACCTCGCGGAGAAACAAATTCCTAGAGTAAGTCTAGTTTCTTCCTCGCATTCAGATGAAGATTCAAAGGCTGTGGAGGAGGAAAAGGAAGATGAGGTGGATACATCGGTATTTGGGAGTGAATCTAATGGGCCCTTTCCGGCTGTAGAGGTGTTTGCTCAACAAAGGAGTGAAAATCACCGTGATTCTCCCATCTCTGACGAAGTTTTGGGAGTTGTAGCAAATGATGTGAATGTAGAGAGTCAATCAAAGGATATCAACTCTAGTTCAACTCATGGTTTGGAGTCCATTGTGCAGGATTCAATGGGCCTTACATCTCTTTTTCAAGAGGTTGAAGATACTAGAGGTAAATCCCAAGGGGACGAGATACTGAGTCATTCTATTCCTATGGTAACTGATCCAACGAAGCCGATTAATGAGGGTAAGGAAGCGTGGAATGAACCCTTAGTCTTTGATTTTGGAAACAATATCAGAGCATCCCAATTTGCAAGGATTAAATTAATGGTGGATTTTCGGCCTAAGGAGGTCAATGGTAAAAATAGGAGCCAGCCTTTTGGTGAAGAATTGGTTTTAGTTGAGTCGAATGGAACTTCAATCTCGCCTCATGAAATATCTGGTTATATAGCTGATACTCCAGACCAGGAGCAGTTTAGGATTGCAGAGGAACTTCAGGAAACTATCAAAGCAAGCACCAAGTTAGGCATTAAGTACGATGACGCTGGTGTATTGCGAATGAAAAAGATGATTGAACAGGAAGCTAAGGATCTGGAAAGCATATTGAGGGACAATCCTTTCTCTCCTCTCCAAAGGAAAAAGCTCCAAAAGCTCCAAAGGAATGAGTCTCGGGTTCGGCATAGGTCCTCTTTAGCATTGTAATGGGTTTGGGGTCTAGGAGGTGGTGTTAGGGTGTTTATGATATTTTGGTGATCGAGCTACCTGTGTGTGTATGCTCGTGATTGATGTCGGTAGTGGTGTGATGGGGACTGCTATACTTTTGTGGTGGTGGTGATTAGGGTTGTTTGGTTTTGATTCTTGGGTTGGGTTTATTATTTCAGTTATGGGCATTTTGAGTCCCTTAGGTGTTTCGGTTTGGACCTCGGTCCTCTGTCTTCCAACCTTGGTTGGAATTCTCTCCCCTCCCCCCCAAACTTGATGTACCCTTTGTCAAATTTTCTTAATAAAATTTTTTGCCTATCAAAAAAAAAAACCATATTGCTTTTCCTAATTATCGGATTGTGTCCCATTCAAACTAAAGCCGCTAGAGTCAATTTCTACCCATCCCCTTCTCTTAATTGTTACCATCGGCCGTAGCCATTTCGCTGTTCTTAACTACTCTATCGGCCAATCTACCAAAGTAATGTTCAAACCACACTAACACATTCAAAATAAGCATTTTTTTTCCCAATTTCCTGCTATATTCTCTCGCTAAACAAACAAAGCTGAGCCTTCACCGAAGTTATCAAGTAACTGTCAAAAAGTAGGGGGAGAGAGAGAGAGAGAAAAAAAGAGTACCGATAGTAGTGTCTCTGAAGCTATTGAGAAACCAAATAGGATCGAACCACGCGAGACCATAGTGACGGGGCTTCCTTCCACCACCGCTTAACGATATCAAAAGCGTTGAATTTGTCAATCCCAATCCAATTCCAGCCCTTGTAGATCTCGTTGATCAGTTCGGAGTATTCTAAGGTTGAAGTCTAGGTGGTTTCAGAGAGAGAGAGAGAGTGGTTGTGTTTTGAGTCTCTCTCAGTGCTATGGGAGGACGACGGTGGATGCTGAATTGAACTCGTTTTTTTACTTAGTTTATGACAAAAGCGTGTTTGTCAACCACGCATTCTAATCCACTGGCCATGATCTTTTGTTCTCTGGCCGCGGCAAATTAGCCTTGGCCGCTTACAATTGCACTTGGCCATTGAAAATTGCTCTTGGCCGCTTAAAATGCACGTGGCCGCTAAAAATTGCTCTTGGCCGTGAGAAATTGCTTGTAGTCCAATTTCATGAGGAAAGCGTGTTTGTCAACCACGATTGTGATCCCGGTTCATGATCTTTTCTTCCCTGGCCGCGATAAATTACTATTGGCCGCTGAAAACTGCTCTTGGCCGCTTAAAATTTCACTTGGCCGCTTGAAATTGCACTTGGCCGCTTAAAATTGCACTTGGCCGCTTAAAACTGCTCTTGGCCGCTTAAATTTCACTTGGCCGCTTAAAATTGCACTTGGCCGCTTCAAACTGCTCTTGGTCGCTTAAAATTGCAATTGACCGCTTAAAACTGCTCTTGGCCGCTTAAAATTGCAATTTCTATATATTGTTTTATTATTTTTTATATCAAATTAAATTAATTCATTTAATTTGGTGTAAACAAATAATTTTTTTTTCGGAGTTTGAAACTGCACAAATTCTCGTAGGGATATTTAAATTGGGAAGGTAAAAGTATATGTTTCTTAAAATAATTTTTCATTTCTTCCGTGTTTTCCCCCACAATTTTCCTTTTCTTCTCAAGGAATGACATTCTATGTTACTACATCCGTCCCTATGTAATAGTCCTTTTTTGCGCTCATTTTATTGGACATAACCCACGTGTCTAAGTTCAGAGCAGATGCCCATCCATCTATGGCTGGTGGAGAGAAACATGATTGTATGCATTGGAGCTTACCAGGAGTTACGGATACTTGGAATGACTCTTTTATAGCTCATATAAACGACATTAAGGAGTGGATTTGAGATGTAATTGTACTAGTTCTTACCGAAGTTGGTTAATTTGTTGTTGGAAAAGTTCTATTTGTTACGCAGTCGTTCTGTTGCATATTTTGTTTTGTACTTAACCAAAAAAATTTGTACTATCTGATGACTACAACAGCACTATGACTATGTAATTGAGAAAACATTGAAGCGGTGTGAGTAGGATTTCATTAACCATTTCTTGTTTACAGGTGCCCTTTATGATCAATCCAAAGGAGACTGGAACCTTTCAGCCCAAAGGGTGATTGGTTTGGTGTCATATGCGTGTTTACCGTGTTAGAATTATTTTGCAAAGTCTTTTTTGACATGCTTCAGTGCAAAGTCAAAAAAAGAGCAAAAGTTATTTTGGTACAATTGTGATTCTTTTCCCTTGAAGGATGAGAGGATAGAGGAGGAATCAGTAGGGTTTGGGGCGGCAAGCGGTGGCGTAGCAAGAAATCTTGTTCGGTGGGGGCACCATTAAATATACAACAAATGATTAAAAAAAAATTGAACTTGGAAGTTGGAACATAAAATTTGCTCGAATTTATGAGTAGATAATGTGTCATTTTGTAAAACCATAAAGGTAAGAGAATCTTTTTAGAGAACCATTAATTTTTGGGATACAATTTGCCATGACTGTTATAATTTAGGTGTAAAATTGAAATTACTCGAAAGTATAGTGTGGCCTGTGCCCCAACTGGTATTAAATTTGACAAAGGTTTAGCAAAGCAAAACTTATTGTCAAATTTGACACCAAAAATAACTTCGCCAAAGTTGCACATCAAGTTTGGCTACCCAATGCAGAACCTTTGGCAGGCCAATGGATTTACTTAAAACGTCATCCAATGTAAGACTCTTTTTAACACAGTATAAAAATGAGTTAATTTTCCCATATAAATATATATAGTATTCATAAAAAAAACAGGTCATTCTCAAATCTGAGGCCTAAAGCTCATATTCGTCACTGGCCTAATAGACAAGTTGGCTCTACCACTAGTGTTAAATCCTCCCTCCGTCTCCATTTAATGGTAATAAATTTTATGTTTTTTAAATGGGTAATATTTTTAGGGGAATGATTTTCATTCTTTTTTTTTAATATATAAATGCACTCCATTTTTTGTCGTTTAGTAAAAAATAGCACATAAAAGTTGCACTGAAGGACAAGGAATAGAATGCATTTTTAAAAAAAGGGACCCTTTTTTATAAACGCACTCCATTTTTTGGCTTATAGCGAAAAATTATACATAAAAGTTGCACTAAAAGAAAAGGGATAAAGTGCATTCATAAAAAATGAAGAAGTGTGAAAATCATTTACCTACTTTTAAATTGCTAATAAATTTTACATCTAATATGGATCTTTATTTGATTTATTAGATGTAGATATCAATTAGTTTATTAGACAATATTTTCAAAATCGCATAAAATATTATGAATGACAAGATGTAAGAAAATTGAAAAGTGGCCGGTACAAACATTCAAAAAAGACTATTACATGGGGACGGATGTAGTAACATAGAATGTCATTCCTTGAGAAGAAAAGAGAAATTGTGGGGAAAAAACACAGAAGAAATGAAAAATTACTTTAAGAAACATATACTTCTACCTTCCCAATTTAAATTTCTCTTACGAGAATTCATGCATTTTCAAACTCTGAAAAAAAATTATTTGTTTATACCAAATTAAATGAATACTTTAATTTGATGTCAAAAATAATAAAACAATGTATAGAAATATATTTTTTGGGGTTTGAAATGCATGGATTCGCCATAGAAAATATTTAAAGTGGGACAAAGGGAGTACAATAAGGAACATAGTGTGTGGCCAGGAAGTATTAATTTTCAGGCTACGAGAGAGGGCATCATTGATAAACAGGCTTTTCTCAAAAAATGGGACTAGGAGCAATTTCCAGCGGCCAAGAGTAGGTTTTAGCATCGAGGAGCAATTTTCTGTGGCCAGGGAACAAAAGATCACGGCCAGTAGATTAAAATGTGTGATTGAAAAACATGCTTTCCTTATAAAATAAGACTAGGAGCAATTTCTCGCAGCCAAGAGCAAAAAGCAGTTTGAAGTGGCCAAGTGCAATTTTAAGTGGCCAAGAGAAGTTTTAAGCGGCCAATTGCAATTTTAAGTGGCCCAGAGCAGTTTGAAGTGGCCAAGTGCAATTTTAAGCGGCCAAGAGCAATTTTCGGCGGCCAAGTGTAATTTTAAGTGGCCAGGGAAGAAAAGATCACGAACCGGGGATCATAATCGTGGTTGACAAACACGCTTTCCTCATAAAATTGGACAACAAGCAATTTCTCGCCGCCAAAAGCAATTTTTAGCGGTCACGTGCAATTTCAAGCATCCAAGAGCAGTGTTCAGTGCAAAGTGCAGGTGGTCAGCCAACAGTAATGGCGATATGTTGAACTCTTTTGGGTATAAAGAGGGTTACAGAGTAGATGTTGATATTCCAGAAGGAAAATGGCCACAAGCTTTTAGTATCCATGATATCCTCATCTTCAACACGGGGCACTATCACATTGGTAACTCGAGTTCTGAGGCTTCTATATACGTGGTAAAGAATGCCCTTTGTGGAAGTCCTCTCTCAGTTTGATTTCACATCCTTCTGGTTGTGCGGTCATTGCAGCGTAATTGTCAAAGTTACTGGACGTTTCTTGTCTTTTTTTACCATAACCACTCAACGAGTGACACCCAGTGAGAAGCTACCACACACGAGAGAGGTAGGAGATTTTTTATATTTATTGTTTCGTAGTTCAACGATTTTACATCGTACGTACACACTTGCTTGTTCACTTCGTTTGGTTTACCAGTTTTTCATGTTGAAATATTGAGTTACTTATTTGCTTCTCAGTTCTTGTTTTAGGTGGTGGGCTCCTTCGAAGTTTGACCCAGTAAAAACACCCATTTTGGTTTAAAAAGGTTCTATCGGTCTATGACGCCTCCAATGCCTGCTGCTGTTGGCCTCAATAGCGTTCTAAAGCTTCTAAAAATTCTGTCTGAGATGTGCAAAATGCTCCATATCAACAAATCAAAGTAGGCATGACAAGTAGTGCAATACATGTATTTTAGTTTTACATGACTAATCCATTTATGCGTGTTACTATTTTGCAAATGGATAGGTTTTCAAGGCCCTAATTGTCCACTACTAGAATGGAATTCGTTGTAATTTACCACTCAAAGTACGGAATGGTGGGAAATTCGATTTAGATTCCCATTATGCCTTTCTATTCCCGCCATCCCAAAATATCTTTTGGGAATTAGAAATTAGACAAAGTAAATAAGCTAAGTTGACCGACAAAATTAATAGTAGTTACTTATTCGAAATTCACAAAAAAGACTATTCCATGGAGATGGATGTAGTAACATAGAATGTCATTCCTTGAGAAGAAAAGGAAAATTATGGGGGAAAAACACGGAAGAAATGAAATATTACTTTAAGAAACATATACTACTCTCTTCCCAATTTAAATGTCCCTTACGAGAATTCGTGCATTTTCAAACTCTGAAAAAAAATTATTTGTTTACACAAAATTAAATGAATACTTTAATTTGATGTCAAAAATAATAAAACAATATATAGAAATTGCAATTTTAAGCGGCCAAGAGCAGTTTGAAGCGGCCCATTGCAGTTTTCAGCGGCCAATGGCAGTTTTAAGCGGTCAACTGCAATTTTAAGCGGCCAAGAGCAGTTTTCAGCGGCCAACTGCAATTTTACACGGCCAAGAGCAGTTTTAAGCGGCCAATTGCAATTTTAAGCGGCCAATAGCAATTTTAAGCGGCCAATAGCAATTTTCAGCGGCCAAGTGCAATTTTAAGCGGCCAAGAGCATTTTTAAGCGGCCAATTGCAATTTCAAGCGGCCAAGAGCAGTTTGAAGCGGCCAATTGCAATTTTAAGCGGCCAAGAGCAGTTTGACGTGGCCAAGTGCAATTTTAAGAGGCCAAGAGCAGTTTTAAGCGGCCAAGTACAATTTTAAGCGGCCAAGAGCAGTTTTCAGCGGCTAATAGTAATTTGCCATGGCCAGGGATTAAAAGATCACGAACCGGGGATCACAATCGTGGTTGACAAACACGCTTTCCTCATAAAATTGGACTACGAGCAATTTCTCGCAACCAAGAGCAATTGTTAGCAGCCATGTGCAATTTTAAGCGTCCAAGAGCAGTTTTCAACGCCAAGTGCAATTTTAAGCGGCCAATAGCAATTTTCAGCAGCCAAGGGCAATTGTAAGCGGTCAAGAGTAATTTTGCCATGGCTAGGGATTATAAGATCACGGCAAGTGGATTAGAATGCGTGTTTGACAAACACGCTTTCTTCATAAATTAAGTAAAAATAACGCGTTCAGTTCAGCATCCACCGTCGTCCTCCCATGGCACTGAGAGAGACTCAAAACACAACCACTCTCTCTGTCTCTGTCTAAAACCACCTAGACTTCAACCCCGCAGAATACTCCGAACCGATCAAGGAGATCTACAAGGGCTGGAATTGCATTGGGACTAACAAATTCGACGCTTTTGATATTGTTAAGAAGTGGTGGAAGGAAGCCCTGTCCAGTACAAGAAAAAACAGTATTGCCAACATAGGTAGTGTTGTGGCTAAAGATAGAATTTCGTTGGCAAAGATTTTTGCCAACAAAAATTGGTGCGTCGCTAAGGCGTTGCTTAAAGTGTGTGGAGAAAGGATTTTACTGATGGAAAATGAAAGTCGGTTGTAAATGTATGAGTTTTAGCGATGACCAAAAGCGTTGGCAAAAGAGTTGTAGCCAACCTTTTTCACATACTTTTACCCACAGTTAATTGCATTGGCAAAAAGATTTTCTTCATTCTGCAAATTAATTATTTTGATTATACTTCGATAGTAGGTGTTAACACCTATCACATCTCGACTCATTTACAGAAGAAGAATACATTTATTTATGAAGTAATTCCAGCCAAATCCATCTCAATTGTATCAAAATTCATTCAATAGGTAAAATTACACTTACACTTACAAACTGCACTTGAACAAAATGCATCCATATAACCAAAGGGTAGTAAAAAAATTGACAATAATTGAATATCCTAAAATTACAAGACAAAGTAGTTTCTTTCCCAAGAGCCGATGCTGCTGCAGTATCATGTTTTCCCCTTCTAGGTTGACTAAGCTATTTCTTGACATTGTGCATACTCTTTTCCTAAATTGGCCCCATGCATGCTTCTTGCACAATACCGATGTCAGTGCTAGCATGGCTGCAATTTTAAATAAGTATGAGCAAACACCAATCATTTATTTTAAGAAACCATGAATGATAGTAGTAACTTTACAAGAACAGAAGCATACATAAGGGGAAAAATCAACAAACTCTTGTTTTTACATTCTTTTTTTTTTTATATATAGATTCTTCTTGCCCTTTTCTTCTCTATTGTACGTTAACTCCTCCAAATCATAGAAAATGTATTGATATCTACATTAATACTTCTAAGTTTCTAACTTCTAGCTAGCTCATCAATTGATCCATATCCTCTGCTTCTGATTAGTATTTAATGAGATTGTCTTGTTTCCGGCAGTGCTGTAAACAACCTGTTTACAACACCAACCAATCACAACCATCCAAAAGTGTAACGCCCCGACTTTTCGGGTGCAAAATAAAATAATTTTCTTAAGAAAATTTGCTAAATAAATATGATTTTCCAAAAGAAAAGTTTAGCTATTACAATCTCAAGAAAGTTTATTGATTCAAAATACATTAACTTCAGAGCTGACTCTAGGCTTGACACAAATCCCGAACATACTGGATCTCCATTCCTGATGTTCTCTTGGCGTTGAACTGCACCGTCATTGAATCCTGCGCCATCTGGCAAATTGATCGCCGAAGCAAACGATTTGCCAGGATACAGACGTATCCGTGAGTGATAAATCACCCAGTAGAATAATCCAACCCAACCACCCCTCTTACTTTACAGTTAGCAAGCAACAGGATAATAATAATGCGATAAAGTAAAACAGAGTTTGTTCCATATAAACCAGTTTATTACTATCCATTTAACTTGACGTGAAATCTAAGATCTCCTCCGCGGAGTCTTTCCTCCCCAACCGCTAGCTATGCCCTGTCCCATGAGCTCACTTTCTTTTGTTGTCGCGGATTGCACCTCAGTTATGTACCTAGCGTGTATCCCTCTCATTACAACAAAAGGAAGCTTATCATGCCCGAATCACAACTAGGGTTCGCCTATCTTATGCACCACATCACCATCATCACTGGGCTTACTTTGCCAGTTTCAATTCACCACTGGACTCTCGCCAGTATCAATTCATCAATTACCACTGGGCTTACTTTGCCAGTTTCAATTCATCACTGGACTCTCGCCAGTTTCAATCTCATCACAAATCTCATCACATCTCAAATTCTCGCCTGCAGGCATTCTAAAAATAAAACTTTCCAATTCATCCATTATCTAGCATCGTCTAAATGAATTCTATTCGCATACCACCCCATGTCTCTAGGGTCCAATCTAGCATTCAAATCAAGTATCGGCGCAATATACAATTAATCAAACAATGATTTAAAACCGATGATAAACAAAGCAATCAAATAATAATTAAAACAAATAACAAGTAATGCGATCACACAATTCATTATGAATGGGCCGTTGCCCTTAGTCTTGTATGGCCACAATGTCTAAAGTAAGAATTGAAATCTTTATTAATAAAGAAAATTAATCTTGTTCAATTACCAGTAAGTCAAGTCTTGTATTAGTTACCCTATGAATTAGATTAACAAATTAGCGATAATATAGCAATGGGGTCGAACTGGACACTTAAGTAACCTAAGGGCCTAACCGTTTTAAGTCTATAACTCAATTGGACCGAAATTTCTATACTAAACAACCTCAGGGGTGTAACTGCGATAAGATAACCAATTACATTTATTGATCTGGGCAGAAACGTTACATTCAAAAAGAGCAGGGAAAATAAGTGTAATTACAGTGTCAATTTTTAAAACCTTCAGCGGTGAGCAGTAGATAAAAAAAAAACGTGATTAATAACCACGACCGTAAACAGTGCACAGTATCTTTCAAATAAAAAAAATCTAGGTTTCGTTCGTTGATTTCCAATTTCGAATTTTTTTTTTTTTTTATTCTAATCATAAAAACTAACTTTGTAGTACAATAATATACTTAGGGAGAAGTAGGAGAAAGATTAATCTACCTTTAATCCGGACAAAACGATTTGGTGGAGTCCGGTGGGTTTTTGTTTGGCGGCGAAAGATCGGTATTCTAGCAGCAACTTTGGACTGGAATAACTTGGCCAAACCTCTGCCGCTTTGGACGATTCTTGTGTCTAACGCGAAGATCTTGAAACGCCCTACAACTTTTGTGAAGAAGTCGAAGCCCGAAAAGCATTCAAACTAGGAGAAAAGTGGGGGTTTTCATAAGTCCTGCTTGCTGTCTGGAAATAGAAATCCGAGAATTTCACTGATCTTTAGACAGCGATAACTCTATCAATCCTTGACCGTTTTGGGTGATTCTTGGGTCGAAATTGAAGCTCTCGACGCCCTCTACAACATTCGTGAAGAAACTTAGGCCTAAAAACGATGGTAACTATGAAGAAACAGGCCGTGAACAGAGGGACGTGATATGGACGAAAAACGAATTGGTGTGATCAATCTTTTTTTTTTTTTTTCTAGATCTCTTTTCTTTTTCCAGATTTGTTCTCTGATTCCCGTTGTAACTGAGATGGGGGGATGGTATTTATAAGGTGGGAGGAGGAGTGGTGACCAAGGAATGGGGGAAGATAAGGGTGGATGGTTTGGGGGATAAGGATAAAAGGTTATCCCATAAAAATAGAAATAAGGGGGGGAATGGTTCACTTGGTGTGGGGAACAAGTGAGAGAGAGAGAGAGAGAGAGTGAGTCGGCTGGGAGAGGGAGAGAGCCGAATCTTTTTGATAAGAGGGGGGGAAAATACTATGGTGTATGTGGCACACCACACACCTATAAGGAATTTTGATAATTTGATTTAAACCAATATAGAGTTCAGTCTATAATTAATTAACTAACTTAATAAAGAAATAATTATAATTTAACTTATTAAAAATTTTGGATCGATATGACATATAGGTAAAAAAATATATATATATTGACAGATACTAGTCGGTTTAATTATAAAAATTCAAAATATAAATCTTTTTCTTGAAAGAAAATTGGGTCGAAAATCCGGGTCGTTACAAAAAGTGTTAGGACGGTCCGGATTTTAATGAAACTTTTCAAGAGACAAGTTTAACTCTTTCCTGGAAAAGTTTCATTAACATCCGGACTGTCCAGAACACTTTTAGACGGTCACGATTGCAATTGAGTGCTGTAAACTACAGCACAACTGGAAACAAGTTTTTCTCGTGTTTAATATGAACGTTATGATTACTTCTCACCCACTCTGCAATGGAATTTGGAGAGGTTGTCTGTAGGTACCTGAGATGAAAAATCCATAACCACCATTCTTCTTTCCGCCTAAAAGACATACAATATCCTAAAAAATATCAGTACATGAAGCAACTAATGTACTGAAAAAAATATTTAATGATATAAATAAATGGATGTAACTAATGACAAAACATGTGGAATAGTAATTTGTGAAAACTGTTTAAAGTAGCCCTTTGTAGAATAATAACTCCAAAGTTAAGTATACACACTAGCATTACCTTGTCCTCGTGAAACTTACGAGATGCTTCAACCTTGCTTAAATTCACTCTCAAACGGTTGATTCTCCTCATTGCCGCAGCTCTTCTTGCCCATTTTCCTTGATGTTATTCTTGTCCGTCCACGATTCGAATCGAAACACTGCATTTGACCTGCTCTGTAGTTAAGAACAGCGAAATGGCTACGGCTGATGGTAACAATTAAGAGAAGGGGATGGGTAGAAATTGACTCTAGCAGCTTTACTTTGAATGGGACACGATCCGGTAGTTAGGAAAAGCAATATGGTTACCTTAGCGGGTAACACTACCCTCTAAGGAGGGGAGGGCTAGAAGTTCAATTTTTGTTGGCAACTTGGCACCCAAGTGGGGGATGGAATGGTGATGTCGGCAACCATGGCATCAAGAAAGACCAAGAGCAAAAATTGTAGACACTCTGGGAAGATCATGCATGAAGAGCATCAATGCTCTTGGAAGTTTTCTTCAGTCCGTCGCTAAAGGTCAATGTAATTGTCCACTACTAGAGTGGAATTCCTTGTTACTTATTCGAAATTCACAATGATATGATGTTGCAACAAAAAAAATGCAAATGTCCACTCGATAGCCTGCCCAGATGCCAATAGGAATTACGTGTATTTGTGTTTGGCTTATTTTCTTTTTCCTGCTTCTGATATGTGTGATGATGCCAGATATCATTTGTGGAGGAAAGAATGAAACCAAGTGCAAGCATAATTTTACGTACCCAATCCCCTCAACATTTTGAAGGGGGTGATTGGGACCCAGGTGGTTCTCGTCATCAGTTATATCCAATTCTTAAAACTTTGTAGTTCTTCTCTCAGCGGATATTTATTTTTCATTAGCAGAGTGTTATTGTTATTGTTTTCATTTTCTTCCTTTCTTATGTATTTCGGAAAGGAAACAATGAAAAATTGAAATGCTCTTTGCTTTCATATAGTGGAAACTGTTATTGAAAATTTGAATATATTTTCTTTGTTTCCTGAAAGGTGTGTAGTTTTCAAAAAGTTTTTCCAAAGACAGTTTTTTGCTAGCCAAACCACTTTTCATTCCACAGTCAGGTTCTGACCTGCTGTTTTTTTTAAGGTTAAAAAACTTTTCTCCCTGATAAGTAACGGAACGGATATGGAGGTGCGGATGGTGAACCTGCATTTGTCCATGGCCCTCAATGGGGGCGTTCAATATATTAATTGGACCTAACCCATGTGTCTAAGTACAGAGCATGATAAATTCCCAAAATTTGATGGGAAAATGGGCGTGGAAACGTGAGCAGTGAGCCACATTTAATATGTGACGGTGCTTACGTTCAGCAACACCATTTTGTTGGGGTGTATCAACACAGGTTAGTTCTTGTACAATGTCATTGTCGTGAAATAGTTTTAGAATTGCACGAGATATGAATTCAGAGCTGTTGTCAGAACGAAAACATTTAACTTTGGTATTAAATTGTGTCCTGACCATGTTGAGAAAAAATTGGATTTTGAAAAAAGCATCCGATTTGTAACACAATAAATACACCCAAGTAGTGCTTGTGCAATCATCAACTATTGTGAGAAAATAACGAGCCCCACAAGTTGAAAGAGTATGATAGCCACCCCAAATGTCAACAAATATACTAGCAAACAGAATATCACTTTTATTGAGAATTAAATTAAAAGGTAGTCTAGTGTGTTTGCCGCGCAAACAAGCATCACAAGAGCAAGTATTATTAGTAGTGCATTTAATAAGAGAACGAGGTAAATTGGCAGGTGATGGATGACCTAATCTTTAGTGCCATGGGGTGGAATCATCGGTTGGAGCTGCGAGGGCGATGGAGAGTGATGTGCGGACGTAGCACAAGCCATTGCGTGCCTCACCTGCTCCAATCACAGTCTTCGATTTCATGTCCTGAAAGAGGCAAAAATTGGAAAAAAAGAAAACAATATACTTAAGGTCACGGGATAATGTTTGTACAGATAATAAATTGAAACGAAAGCTAGGGACATGCGATACATCAAAGAGAGTAATGGAAGCAGTGATATTTATTTTTCCTGTGTGGGAGACAGAATGAGTAGAACCAGAGGTTGATCGAATTGGCAAAATTTTATCTGTGACTGTATATGTATGAGTTAAAAAGAGATAGATGGGGCGTCATGTGAGATGAGGCCCCACTACACTATTAATAATCCAATCATGTGAAATAAAATTGGTATTACCAGAAAATAGTGCAGACGAATTATCGTAAAAATCATATGCTTGGGATGCCTCGACGGGACTCAAGTGAGGATTGAAATCCATGATAGATGATTGTGCTGCATAATTGGACTGGTTCGGAAGGCGATTGAAGAACCAATCTGGGTACCCAAGGAGCTTAAAACATCCCGACTTGCAATGACCCGTGTGGTTGCAATGAGTGCATAGAGCATTTGGATCTTTGCTGGGATGAGTTGGCGGGTCAAGCCGTTGGGCGTGCTGCGGCTGGCAAGGTTGATTGTTGCGGCCTGAAGAGTGCTGTTGGCAAGGTGTATGTCCAGCATAAACGGGCTGTTGGGGTTGGGTATAAGATTGGCCTCTTGTCTGATTTGTGGAAAAAAACAAAGAACTTGCGGATTTCGCTGCTGCCCAATGATGGGTTTGGGTCAATTTTGTTGAGGCTGGATTTTCTGACGCATCATAGCCGAATCTTCTTGGATGGGTTAAATGGTGGGGACAAGTTGTGGAGTCTTGGTGTGTTCTTCTGAGATAGTAAGCCATGGACCTACCCAAGGTCGGAAAGCAGATCCATGGTGAGAATTTGAGTGCGAAGAACATGATAAGGGTTCATTGATGCCCATCAAAAGTTGGTATACACGTTCATTCGACACTTTTTTTTGCCATGCCTTTGCGGTGTTACACGTACATTCCAGAGGTGGATCGATACCATCAAGTTCATCCCAAAGCATCTTGAAGCTATTGTAATAATTAGTGATATTGAGATTACCTTGCTGAAGATTGCCGATCTCCCTTTGAATTTTGAAGATGGTAGCATTATTGCCTTGAGTGAATCTTGACTTGAGTTCACACCACAGTTCGTACAACATGCAACAACTTGTTAAACTTGGTGTGATTGAGTTGTCGATGCTATTAAGCATCCATGAAAGAACCATTGTTGAAACTCGTTTCCAAAGGGGCTTAATATCCTCTTCTGTTGGTGACGGGAGTGAGTTGTCGATGAAGCCTAATTTATTTTTCGCACAAAGAGCCATGGTGATAGCACAATTCCAAGACCCATAGTTTGTGTGGGTCACAAGGCAACATCAACAAGGGTTGCGTGGATGATCAGCGGAGTGCAAAAAATAAGAAAAAGAGATATCATAAATTAATTTCTGAATCTTCTCTTGGGCATCGGCCATGTCGGTAAAGATGGACAAAATATTGAAACTGTTGTGTTCCTCCCGTTTGTTTTATGCGGAAGAAGAAGAGCACGAACCGCACTCTGATACCATAATAAATCGAAAATTTCTATTAAATATGAATTGTTTCTCCATAGAATTAATTGTAGAATACAGCCATACATATATAGGAAAGAGATGCAACTAACTAGGAAAGGATAAGTATGGAATGTAGAAAAATAATCCAATTAATAATTATGAGACTAATCATGATCCTAATTGATTGTTGCCGTGTGTGGAGTGATCTTCCTGTGATGTCCACAAATAGAGCAGATGTCAATCCATCTTCGGTTGGTGGAAAGAAACATGACAATTGTATGCACTGGTGCTTACCAGGTGTTACAGATATTTGGAATGACTTGTTTATCACTCATCTAAGCAACATCAAGGTGCGGAGCAGAGTTGAGAGGTGTTCCATTCTTACCGCAAGGGTAAATTTGTTGTTGGGAAAAATGTATATTTTACGTACGCAGCAATTGTGTTGTTTGAACCGATAATGGTTGCAGTAGGTTTTAGTTATGGCTGAGGTTGACTCATGAGTATTTTGTACCGAAATGGTGTAGCCGACCCAATTGATTTGGAATGCAGGTTTGGTTTGACTTTGTTTTGTTTAGATATACAAAGCATGTATAGACTACGAGATTCAATACAGATAGAAAGATACATAAATTTGTTGATGTTCCAGAAGGAACATGGCCAAATCTTTTCGTTTCCATGATATCCTCATCTTTAACACGGGACACTGGTAGTACTATCTCTCGGTCATTATGTACAATCTATTGCTGAATTGAAACGTTGGGTGAATTATCTTTTCCTCTATTAAGAAACTCGAGTTCAGCGGCTTCTGCATACATGGTAAAGAGTACCCTTCTGGATAGTCAAAGCAGTGAAGTATAAATCTACCCCTTATGTTATCCCGGATCCAATAGGAGTTACGGTGTACAAGGCCCTCCATGGCTTTGTGCTCATTTTATTGGACATAACTTAACCCACGCGTCTGAGTTCAGAGCAAATTAATTGTCTTTTTTGAAAGTTCGTATCACTTTTCAATTTCTTACATCTTGTCATTCATAATCTTAGAATTGGTTTACTTTCGAATAACTTTTCGTGAAGCAAAATCTTTTTTTTTTTTTCAATCCCACCGTTTATTAGTACTTCGAATACCCTATTTGTCGACATAAAATTGGTTTCGATCCGGTTTAACGTTAGTTTGATTCAAGGATTTTTCAGAAACAGTTTGTTGTTCAACCCGTTGAGGATAATGTTGCTCATACTTTGACGTATGAATATTTTTGGAGCCCAAACTAATATTGGTTAGGAAGTAGGCGAGATATGCTTTTCAACGGTTCAAAGAACATGCAAATCGGAGTTCGGGAGTGTCGGTGGCACGACCGCAAAGTTTGGTCGGTTTTAGCGTGTCAACAAATGCGCCCAGGGCGCGAGGAAATGCGCCAGGGTCGCCAGTATATGCGCCTGGGGCACATTGACATTCAGAACCTGGTCCATTTTTTGCGAGTTTGCTCCGGACACTTCCGAGCTCCAATTTTAGCAAAGTTCGAACCGTTAAAAACCTTGTTGAGTGTAATTTCTAACCAAAGGGCTATTGATTTAAAAATATTCGTACATAAAAGCATATGACTAATTTACTCTCAGCGAGTTGAAATATCAAGCACACTAGTAAAACACTCGCATCCACTTCACTTTAAATTGGACAAAGACGTATAATATATCGATAAAGAGGCATTTTTAAGTTCTCAAAGACGGTGGTTTATTAGTCATTGTGGTCAAGTGACATTTTCGAAAATATAGACATTGAAATTTTGGTTCGTAAATGTGTAAGGCTTGTCTCGGGCGTATGTCTTCGGAAAAAACTGAGGATTAGTCATATTTTGTGCGCTTTCATGAAGTCTAGAACGCCTTCTGAACTCTCCTAAACTCTTGAAAAAGTGAACATGTTCGTTAGCACTCGGAATGCGCATACTGAATATTATTTAGAATGAGTGGAAGGCTGCGAGAAAGTGTTATAGCCATAGTGGTTCCGATAATCTTAGAATTGGTTTACTTTAGAATAACTTTTCGTGAAGCAAAATCTATTTTTTTTTTCAATCCCACCATCTATTAGTACTTCGAATACCCTATTTGTCGACATAAAATTGGTTTCGATCCGGTTTAACGTTAGTTTTATTCAATGATTTTTCAGAAACAATTTGTTGTTCAACCCGTTGAGTATAATGTTGCCCATACTTTGACGTATAAATATTTTTGGAGCCCAAACTAAAATTGGTTAGAAAGTAGGCGAGACAAGCTTTTCAACGGTTCAAAGAACATGCAAATCGGAGTTCGGGAGTGTTGGTGGCACGACCGCAAAGTTTGGTCGGTTTTAACATGTCAAGAAATGCGCCCAGGGCGCGAGAAAATGCGCCAGGGTCGCCAGTATATGCGCCTGGGGCGTATTGACATTCAAAAACTAGTCCATTTTTGCGGGTTTGCTCCGGACACTTCCGTGCTTTGATTTTAGAAATGTTCGAACTGCTAAAAACCTTGTTGAGTGTACTTTCTTACCAAAGGGCTATTGATTTAAAAATATTCATACATAAAAGCATATTACAAATTTACTCTCAGCGAGTTGAAATATCATGCACACTAGTAAAACGCTCGCATCCCCTTCACTTTAAATTGGACAAAGACATATAATATAACGATAAAGAGGCATTTTTAAGTTCTCAAAGACGGTGGTTTATTAGTCATTGTGGTCAGGTGACATTTTCGGAGATATAGACATTGAAACTTTGGTTCGTAAATGTGTAAGGCTTGTCTCAGGCGTATGTCTTTGGAAAAAACTGATGACTATGCATATTTTGTGCGCTTTCATGAAGTCTAGAATGCCTTCTGAACTCTCTTAAACTCTAGAAAAAGTGAACAAGTACGTTAGAACTTGGAATGCCCGTACTGAATATTATTTAGAATGAGTGGAAGGGTGCGAGAACGTGTTATAGCCATAGTGGTTCCGATAATCTTAGAATTGGTTTAGTTTCGAATAATTTTTCGTGAAGCAAAATCTTTTGTTTTTTTTTTTCAATCCCACCATCTATTAGTACTTCGAATACCCTATTTATCGACATAATATTGGTTTCGTTCCGATTTAACGTTAGTTTGATTCAAGGATCTTTCAGAAACAATTTGTTGTTCAACCCGTTGAGGATAATGTTCCATAATTTGACGTATAAATATTTTTGGAGCCCAAACTAAAATTGGTTAGAAAGTAGGCGAGATAAGCTTTTCAACAGTCCAAAGAACATGCAAATAGGAGTTCGGGAGTGTCGGTGACACGACCGCAAAGTTTAGTCGGTTTTAAGGTGTCAACAAATGCGCCCATGGCGCGAGGAAATGCGCCATGGTCGCCAGTATATGCGCCTGGGGCGCATTAACATTCAGAAATTGGTCCATTTTTTGCGGGTTTGCTCCGGACACTTCCGAGCTCCGATTTTAGCAAAGTTCGAACCGTTAAAAAGCTTGTTGAGTGTACTTTCTAACCAAAGTTATATTGATTTAAAAATATTCGTACAAAAAAACATATGACAAATTTACTCTCATTGAGTTGAAATATCGAGCACACTAGTAAAACGCTCGCATACCCTTCACTTTAAATTGGACAAAGACGTATAATATATCAACAATGAGGCATTTTTGAGTTCTCAAATACGGTGGTTTATTAGTCATTGTGGTCAAGTGACATTTTCGGAGATATAGACATTGAAATTTTGGTTCGTAAATGTGTAAGGCTTGTCTCGGGCATTTGTCTTTGGAAAAAACTGAGGATTATGCATATTTTGTGCGCTTTCATGAAGTCTAGAATTCCATGTGAACTCTCTTAAACATTTGAAAAGGTGAACAAGTAAGTTAGAACTTGGAATGCAGGTACTGAATATTATTTAGATTTAGTGGAAGGGTGCGAGAAAGTGTTATAGCTATAGTGGTTACGATAATCTTAGATTCGGTTTACTTTCGAATAATTTTTCGTGAAGCAAAATCTATTGTTTTTTTTTTTTAAATCCCAGCATCTATTAGTACTTCGAATAACATATTTATCAACATAAAATTGGTTTCGATCCGCTTTAACGTTAGTTTGATTCAATGATTTTTCAGAAACAATTTGTTGTTCAACCCGTTGAGGATAATTTTGCCCTACTTTGACGTAGAAATATTTTTGGAGCCCAAACTAAAATTGGTTAGAAAGTAGGCGAGACAAGCTTTTCAACGGTTCAAAGAACATGCAAATCGGAGTTCGGGAGTGTCGGTGGCACGACCGCAAAATTTGGTCGGTTTTAACGTGTCAAAAAATGCGCCCAGGGCACGACGAAATGCGCCAGGGTCGCCAGTATATGCGCCTGGGGTGCATTGACATTAAGAAATTGGTCCATTTTTTCCGGGTTTGCTCCGGACACTTCCGAGCTCCGATTTTAGCAAGGTTTGAAGCGTTAAAAAGCTTGTTGAGTTTTTTTTCTAACAAACGGGCTGTTGATTTAAAAATATTCGTACATAAATGCATATGACAAATTTACTCTCAGCGAGTTGTAATATCAAGCACAATAGTAAAACGCTCGCATCCCCTTCACTTTTAATTGGACAAATACATATAATACATCGATAAAAAGGCATTTTTAAGTTCTCAAAGACGGTGGTTTAGTAGTCATTGTGGTCAAGTGACATTTTCGGAGATCTAGAAATTGAAATTTATGTTCATAAATGTGTAAGGCTTGTCTCGGGCGTATGTCTTAGGAAAAAACTGATGATTATGCATATTTTGTGCGCTATGATGAAGTCTAGAATGCCTTCTGAACTCTCATAAACTCTTGAAAAATTGAACAACTACGTTAGAACTTGGAATGCCCGTACTGAATATTATTTACAATGAGTGGAAGGGTGCGAGAATGTGTTATAGCCGTAGTACTTTCGAATAACTTTTTGTGAAGCAAAATCTATTGTTTTTTTTTTCAATCCCACCATCTATTGATACTTCGAATACCCTATTTATCGACATAAAATTGGTTTCGATTCGGTTTAACGTTAGTTTGGTTAAAGGATTTTTCAGAAACAATTTGTTGTTCAATCCGTTGAGGATAATGTGGCCCATACTTTGACGTATAAATATTTTTGAAGCCCAAACTAAAATTGGTTAGAAAGTAGGCGAGATAAGCTTTTCAACGGTTCAAAGAACATGCAAATCGTAGTTCGGGAGTGTCGGTGGCACGACCGCAAAATTTGGTCGGTTTTAACGTGTCAAGAAATGCGCCAGGTTCCCCAGTATATGCGCCCGGGGCGCATTAACATTCAGAAATTAGTCCATTTTTTGCGGGTTCGCTCCGGACACTTCCGAGCTCCGATTTTAGCAAGGTTCGAACCGTTAAAAATCTTATTGAGTGTACTTTCTAACCAAAGTGGTATTGATTTAAAAATATTCGTACATAAAAGCATATGACAAATTTACTCTCAGCGAGTTGAAATATCTAGCACAATAGTAAAACGCTCGCATCGCTTTCACTATAAATTGGACAAAGACGTATAATATATCGATAAAGAGGCATTTTTAAGTTCTCAAAGACGGTGGTTTAGTAGTCATTGTGGTCAAGTGACATTTTCGGAGACATAAACATTGAAATTTTGGTTCGTAAATGTGTAAGGCTTAGCTCGAGCGTATGTCTTTGGAAAAAACTGATGATTATGCTTATTTTGTGCGCTTTCATGAAGTCTAGAATGCCTTTTGAACGGTCTTAAACTCTTGAAAAAGTGAACAAGTACGTTAGAACTTGGAATGCCCGTACTGAATATTATTTACAATGAGTGGAAGGGTGCGAGAAAGTGTTATAGCCGTGGTGGTTCCGACAATCTTAGAATTGGTTTACTTTCGAATAACTTTTCGTGAAGCAAAATCTATTATTTTTTATTTTCAATCCCACCGTCTATTGGAACTTCGAATACCCTATTTATCGACATAAAATTGCTTTCGATTCGGTTTAACGTTAGTTTGGTTCAATGATTTTTCAGAAACAATTTTTTGTTCAACCCGTTGAGGATAATGTTGCCCATACATTGACGTATTAATATTTTTTATGCCCAAACTAAAATTGGTTAGAAAGTATGCGAGACAAGCTTTTCAATGGTTCGAAGAACATGCAAGTAGGAGTTCGGGAGTGACGGTGGCACGACCGCAAAATTTGGTCGGTTTTAACGTGTCAACAAATGCGCCCAAGGCGCGAGGAAATGGGCCATGGCCGCCTGTATATGCGCCTGGGGCGCATTAACATTAAGAAATTGGTCAATTTTTTGCGGGTTTGCCCCGGACACTTCTGAGCTCCGATTTTAGCAAGGTTCAAACCCTTAAAAAGCTTGTTGAGTGTACTTTCTAACCAAAGTGGTATTGATTTAAAAATATTCGTACATAAAAGCATATGACAAATTTACTCTCAGCGAGTTGAAATATCGAGCACACTAGTAAAACGCTCGCATCTCTTCACTTTAAATTGAACAAAGACGTATAATATATCGATAAAGAGGCATTTTTAAGGTCTCAAAGATGGTGGTTTATTAGCCATTGTGGTCAAGTGACATTTTCGGAGATATAGACATTGAAACTTTGGTTCGTAAATGTGTAAGGCTTGTCTCGGGCATATGTCTTTGGACAAAACTGATGATTATGCATATTTTGTGCGATTTCATGAAGTCTAGAATTCCATGTGAACTCTCTTAAACTCTTGAAAAAGTTAACAAGTACGTTACAACTTGGAATGCGCATACTGAATGTTATTTACAATGAGTGGAAGGGTGGGAGAAAGTGTTATAGCCGTAGTGGTTCCAACAATCTTAGAATTGGTTTACTTTCGAATAACTTTTCGTCAAGCAAAATCTATTGTTTTTTTTTCCAATCCAACCATCTATTAGTACTTCGAATACCCTATTTATCGACATAAAATTGGTTTCGATTCGGTTTAACGTTAGTTTGGTTCAAGGACTTTTCAGAAACAATTTGTTGTTCAACCCGTTGAGGATAAAGTTCCCATACTTTGACGTGTAAATATTTTTGAAGCGCAAGATAAAATTGGTTAGAAAGTAGGCGAGATATGCTTTTCAACGGTTCAAAGAACATGCAAATCGGAATTCGGGAGTGTCGGTGGCACGACCGCAAAGTTTGGTCGGTTTTAACATGTCAACAAATGCGCCCAAGGCGCGAGGAAATGCGCCATGGTCGCCAGTATATGCGCCTTGGGCGCATTAGCATTCAGAAATTGGTCCATTTTTTGCGGGATTCCTTCGGACACTTCCGAGCTCCGATTTTAGCAAGGTTCGAACCGTTAAAAAGCTTGTTAAGTGTACTTTCTAACCAAAGTTTTATTTATTTAAAAATATTCATACATAAAACCATATGAGAAATTTACTCTCAGCAAGTCGAAATATCGAGCACACTAGTAAAACGCTCGCATACCCTTCACTTTAAATTGAACAGGGACGTATAATATATCGATAAAGAGGCATTTTTAAGTTCTCAAAGACGGTAGTTTATTAGTCATTGTGGTCAAGGGACACTTTCGGAGAAATAGACATTGAAATTTTTGTTCGTAAATGCGTAAGGCTTGTCTCGAGCGTATGTCTTTGGTAAAAACTGATGATTATGCATATATTGTGCGCTTTCATGAAGTCCAAAATGCCTTTTCAACTGTCTTAAACTCTTGAAAAATTGAACACGTACGTTAGAACTTGGAATGCCCGTACTGAATATTATTTACAATGAGTGGAAGGGTGCGAGAAAGTCTTATAGCCGTAGTGGTTCCGACAATCTTAGAATTGGTTTACTTTCGAATAACTTTACGTGAAGCAAAATATATTGTGTTTTTTTTCAATCCCACCATCTATTGGAACTTCGAATACCCTATTTATCGACATAAAATTGGTTTCGATTCGGTTTAACGTTAGTTTGGTTCAAGGATTTTTCAGAAACAATTTGTTGTTCAACCCATTGAGGATAATGTGGCCCATACTTTCACGTATAAATATTTTTGAAGCCCAAACTAAAATTGCTTAGAAAGTAGGCGAGACAAGCTTTTCAACGGTTCAAAGAACATGCAAATCGGAGTTCGGGAGTGTCGGTGGCATGACCGCAAAGTTTGGTCGGTTTTAACGTGTCAACAAATGCGCCCAGGGCGCGAGGAAATGCGCCAGGGTCGCCAGTATATGCGCCTGAGGCGCATTAACATTTAGAAATTGGTCCATTTTTTGCGGGTTTGCTCCGGACACTTCCGAGCTCCGATTTTAGCAAGGTTCGAACCGTTAAAAAGCTTGTTGAGTGTACTTTCTAACCAAAGTGGTATTGATTTAAAAATATTCGTACATAAAAGCATATGACAAATTTATTCTCAGCGAGTTGAAATATCGAGCACACTAGTAAAACGCTCGCATCCCCTTCACTTTAAATTGGACAAAGACATATAATATATCAATAAAGAGGCATTTTTAAGGTCTCAAAGATGGTGGTTTATTAGTCATTGTGGTCAAGGGACATTTTCGGAGGTATAGACATTGAAATTTCGGTTCGTTAATGTGTAAGGCTTGTCTCGAGCGGATGTCTTTGGTAAAAACTGATGATTATGCATATTTTGTGCTCTTTCATGAAGTCCAAAATGCCTTTTGAACAGTCTTAAACTCTTGAAAAAGTGAACACGTACGTTATAACTTGTAATGCCCGTACTGAATATTATTTACAATGAGTGGAAGGTGGGAGAAAGTGTTATAGCCGTAGTGGTTCCGACAATCTTTGAATTCGTTTACTTTCAAATAACTTTTCGTGAAGCAAATTATATTATTTTTTTTTTCAATCCCACCATCTA
>BPLS01028321.1:17477-47890 GCA_019656275.1 Rhododendron kiyosumense | reverse complement strand
TTGGAACTTCGAATACCCTATTTATCGACATAAAATTGGTTTCGATTCGGTTTAACGTTAGTTTGGTTCAAGGATTTTTCAGAAACAATTTGTTGTTCAACCCATTGAGGATAATGTGGCCCATACTTCGACGTATAAATATTTTTGAAGCCCAAACTAAAATTGGTTAGAAAGTAGGCGATACAAGCTTTTCAACGGTTCAAAGAACATGCAAATCGGAGTTCGGGAGTGTCGGTGGCACGACAGTAAAGTATGGTCAGTTTTAACGTGTCAGGAAATGCGCCCAGGGCGGGAGGAAATGCGCCAGGGTCGCCAGTATATGCGCCTGGGGCGCATTAACCTTCAAAAATTGGTCCATTTTTTGCGGGTTTGCTCCGGACACTTCCGAGCTCTGATTTTAGCAAGGTTCGAACCGTTAAAAAGCTTGTTGAGAGTATTTTCTAACCAAAGTGGTATTGATTTAAAAATATTCGTACGTAAAAGCATATGACAAATTTATTCTCAGCGAGTTGAAATATCGAGCAACCTAGTAAAACGCTCGCATCTCCTTCACTTTAAATTGGACAAAGACGTATAATATATCGATAAAGAGGCATTTTTAAGGTCTCAAAGACGTTGGTTTATTAGTCAGTATGGTCAAGGGACATTTTCGGAGGTATAGACATTGAAATTTCGGTCTGTAAATGTGTAAGGCTTGTCTCGAGCGTATGTCTTTGGTAAAAACTGATGATTATGCATATTTTGTGCTCTTTCATGAAGTCCAAAATGCCTTTTGAACTGTCTTAAACTCTTGAAAAAGTGAACATGTACGTTATAACTTGTAATGCCCGTACTGAATATTATTTACAATGAGTGGAAGGGTGGGAGAAAGTGTTATAGCCGTAGTGGTTCCGACAATCTTAGAATTGGTTTACTTTCGAATAAATTTTCGTGAAGCAAAATATATTGTTTTTTTTTTCAATCCCACCAACTATTGGAACTTCGAATACCCTATTTATCGACATAAAATTGGTTTCGATTCGGTTTAACGTTAGTTTGGTTCAAGGATTTTTCAGAAACAATTCGTTGTTCAACCCATTGAGGATAATGTGGCCCATACTTTGACGGATAAATATTTTTGAAGCCCAAACAAAAATTGGTTAGAAGGTAGGCGAGACAAGCTTTTCAACTGTTCAAAGAACATGCAAATCGGAGTTCGGGAGTGTCGGTGGCACGACAGTAAAGTATGGTCAGTTTTAACGTGTCAAGAAATGCGCCCAGGGCGCGAGGAAATGCGCCATGGTCGCCAGTATATGCGCCTGGGGCGCATTAACATTCAAAAATTGGTCCATTTTTTGCGGGTTTGCTCCGGACACTTCCATGCTCCGATTTTAGCAAAGTTCGAACCGATAAAAAGCTTGTTAAATGTACTTTCTAACCAAAGTGGTATTGATTTAAAAATATTCGTACATGAAAGCATATGACAAATTTACTCTCAGCGAGTTGAAATATCGAGCACACTAGTAAAACGCTCGCATCCCCTTCACTTTAAATTGGACAAAGACCTATAATATATCGATAAAGAGGCATTTTCAAGGTCTCAAAGACGGTGGTTTATTAGTCATTGTGGTCAAGGGACATTTTCGGAGGTATAGACATTGAAATTTTGGTTCGTAAATGTGTAAGGCTTGTCTCGAGCGTATGTCTTTGGTAAACACTGATGATTATGCATATTTTGTGCTATTTCATGAAGTCCAAAATGCCTTTTGAACTGTCTTAAACTCTTGAAAAAGTGAACACGTACGTTATAACTTGTAATGCCCGTAATGAATATTATTTACAATGAGTGGAAGGGTGGGAGGAAGTTTTATAGCCGTAGTGGTTCCGACAATCTTAGAATTGGTTTACTTTCAAAAACTTTTCGTGAAGCAAAATATATTGTTTTTTTTTTCAATCCCACCATCTATTGGCACTTCGAATACCCTATTTATCGACATAAAATTGGTTTCGATTCGGTTTAACGTTAGTTTGGTTCAAGGATTTTTCAGAAACAGTTTGTTGTTCAACCCAATGAGGATAATGTGTTCCATACTTTGACGAATAAATATTTTTGAAGCCCAAACTAAAATTGGTAAGAAAGTAGGCGAGACAAGCTTTTCAACGGTTCAAACAACATGCAAATCGGAGTTCGGGAGTGTCGGTGGCACGACAGTAAAGTATGGTCAGTTTTAACGTGTCAGGAAATGCGCCCAGGGCGGGAGGAAATGCGCCAGGGTCGCCAGTATATGCGCCTGGGGCGCATTAACATTCAAAAATTGGTCCATTTTTTGCGGGTTTGCTCCGGACACTTCCAAGCTCCGATTTTAGCAAAGTTCGAACCGATAAAAAGCTTGTTAAATGTACTTTCTAACCAAAGTGGTATTGATTTAAAAATATTCGTACATGAAAGCATATGACAAATTTACTCTCAGCGAGTTGAAATATCGAGCACACTAGTAAAACGCTCGCATCCCCTTCACTTTAAATTGGACAAAGACCTATAATATATCGATAAAGAGGCATTTTTAAGGTCTCAAAGACGATGGTTTATTAGTCATTGTGGTCAAGGGACATTTTCGGAGGTATAGACATTGAAATTTTGGTTCGTAAATGTGTAAGGCTTGTCTCGAGCGTATGTCTTTGGTAAAAACTGATGATTATGCATATTTTGCCCATACTTTCACGTATAAATAATTTTAGAGCCCAAACTAAAATTGGTTAGGAAGTAGGCGAGATAAGCTTTTCGACGGTTCAAAGAACATGCAAATCGGAGTTCGGGAGTATCGGTGGCACGACCGCAAAGTTTGGTCGGTTTTAACGTGTCAACAAATGCGCCCAGGGCGCGAGGAAATGAACCAGGGTCGCCAGCATATGCGCCTGGGGCGCATTAACATTCAGAAATTAGTCCATTTTTTGCGGGTTTGCTCCAGACACTTCTGAGCTCCGATTTTAGCAAGGATCGAACCATTAAAAAGCTTGTTGAGTGTACTTTCTAACCAAAGTGGTATTGATTTAAAAATATTCGTACATAAAAGCATATGACAAATTTACTCTCAGCGAGTTGAAATATCGAGCACACTAGTAAAACGCTCGCATCCCCTTCACTATAAATTGGACAAAGACGTATAATATATCGATAAAGAGGCATTTTTAAGTTCTCAAAGACGGTGGTTTAGTAGTCATTGTGCTCAAGTGACATTTTCGGTGATATAGACATTGAAATTTTGGTTCGTAAATGTGTAAGGCTTGTCTCGAGCGTATGTCTTTTGAAAAAACTGATGATTATGCATATTTTGTGCGCTTTCATGAAGTCTAGAATGCCTTTTGAGCTGTCTTAAACTCTTGAAAAAGTGAACAAATACGTTAGAACTTGGAATACCCGTACAGAATATTATTTAGAATGAATGGAAGGGTGCGAGAATGTGTTATAGCCGTAATGGTTCCGACAATCTTAGAATTGGTTTACTTTCGAATAACTTTTCGTGAAGCAAAATCTATTGTTTTTTTTTTCAATCACACCATCTATTAGTACTTCGAATTCCCTATTTATCGACTTAAAATTGGTTTCAATTCGGTTTAACGTTAGTTTGATTCAAGAATTTT
This sequence comes from Rhododendron kiyosumense, assembly GCA_019656275.1. Classification (NCBI taxonomy): domain Eukaryota; kingdom Viridiplantae; phylum Streptophyta; class Magnoliopsida; order Ericales; family Ericaceae; genus Rhododendron; species Rhododendron kiyosumense. Next base: position 44,269 of record BPLS01028321.1, on the reverse strand, counting down.
TCAGAAACAATTTGTTGTTCAACCCGTTGAGGATAATGTTGCCCATACTTTGACGTATAAATATTTTTGGACCCCAAACTAAAATTGGTTAGGAAGTAGGCGAGATAAGCTTTTAAACGGTTCAAAGAACATGCAAATCGGAGTTCGGGAGTGTCGGTGGCATGACCGCAAAGTTTGGTCGGTTTTAACGTGTCAACAAATGCGCCCAGGGCGCGAGGAAATGCGCCAGGGTCGCCAGTATATGCGCCTGAGGCGCATTAACATTTAGAAATTGGTCCATTTGTTGCGGGTTTGCTCCGGACACTTCCGAGCTCTGATTTTAGCAAGGTTCGAACCGTTAAAAAGCTTGTTGAGTGTACTTTCTAACCAAAGTGGTATTGATTTAAAAATATTTGTACATAAAAGCATATGAGAAATTTACTCTCAGCGAGTTGAAATATCGAGCACACTAGTAACACGCTCGCATCCCCTTCACTTTAAATTGGACAAAGACGTATAATATATCGATAAAGAGGCCTTTTTAAGTTCTCAAAGTTGGTGGTTTATTAGTCATTGTGGTCAAGTGACATTTTCGGAGATATAGACATTGTAATTTTGGTTCGTAAATGTGTAAGGCTTGTCTCGAGCGTATGTCTTTGGAAAAAAACTGATGATTATGCATATTTTGTGCGCTTTCATGAAGTCTAGAATTCCATGTGAACTCTCTTAAACTCTTGAAAAAGTGAACAAGAACGTTAGAACTTGGAATGCCCGTACTGAATATTATTTACAATGAGTGGAAGGGTGCAAGAAAGTGTTATAGCCGTAGTGGTTCCGACAATCTTAGAATTGGTTTATTTTCGAATAACTTTTCGTGAAGCAAAATCTTTTTTTTTTTTTCAATCCCACCATCTATTAGTACTTCGAATACCCTATTTATCGACATAAAATAGGTTTCAATCCGGTTTAACGTTAGTTTGATTCAAGGATTTTTCAGAAACAATTTGTTGTTCAACCCGTTGAGGATAATGTTGCCTATACTTTGATGTATAAATAATTATGGTGCCCAAACTAAAATTTATAAAGTCATCACATCACCCTACTTTAGCTTTTAGAGTCCTTTTCATGTGTGTGCATCCAAAGCTTTCCCCTTTTCTTTTTCATCTTACATAGGAACTTGCCCCTTTGGGAGAAGTCTTTGGAACTTCTATTTGTATCCAATGACTAGAGAAAAATACGGAACTCCTATTGCCATTGTTACCAAGAGCCTCAACCTTTCCTACATTCTACCAATTTTTTTCTCTATCACCCATTTTGGAACGTTAAAGAAATCGATGAATCAAAGCACTAATTTTCGTAATAACCAAGAATTCCAGGAAGAAGAGTATTCATGGTTGATATGATTAAGTTGGGCTCAATGATGACATATATAGAAGATGCTTTGGAATTTATCTGATAGAGCATCAAGCATGATTCCGAGCATGGTACAAAGTTTGAAATCAAAAAAAGTTCTCAACTTGTTTTCAACAAATTCCTTACTTTGGATTTGCACTTGGACTTTGTTAGAAACGAATAGGGTTCAGAAACAAGGGGCATGGAAGAAAAGCATGATCAATTTCTAATTTGTACATGCACTGAACCCACATAAGTTGAATGAAATCAAGTTCACAAAAGAGTTTGAAAGGAGCTGAAAAGAGAATTCCAAAGAGTCTAGAAATTAATCAAGGTACTCATGTGCACATCTTAGAATATATGATGAGGGCAGAAAAAAGAATTTTTGAGAGATTTCACCATTAGAATTCACAAGAAGCTAACGAAACAAAATTGTACAAAGACTCAAAAGACCACAAGGACTAATTGAATCAAAGTTTCACCATAGACTTCAAAAGAATATCACATGAAGCAATAGATTCAAAGTTTCACAATAGAGTCCCAAAGGAAATCGGAAATAGTATTGTAGGGAATTCAGTGACCAGTCTAGATATTTTTCATTATACTACGACGGCCGAACGCCTTTCAAATCAAATATCCAAGATTAGTCATCTGATAAAGGCACAAATATAATGTGAAGAATAATAAACAGTGTTCAAGGGTTGTATAGGACAATCAGAGAGTGATAGCTTTAATCTTGCAATGTGAGAGTTGCAAATAGTTATTAGAGTTCAAAGGATTGATGGGACAATTCTCCTCTCTCATTTCGGAAGGATGAACAATAGTAGAGACAATTATTTTCAAAATGGTAAAGGCAATGAATACGATCTAGATTCATTTGGTCCATGGTCAATAATAAGAAATTCAACAGAGTAAATGATGCTAAGAAATAGGCAACGCTGACTCAAAATGTGCTAACCAAATTCATATTTGATCACAAGAACACAAAGGAAGAGGTGAAGCCAATGAAACAAATGAAACTCATCAATCAAGAGAAATATTATGTCATCAAAAAGATCAAACAAAAATATCTTATGTCAAGAGGACTTACCAACAATGTTGACAGTTGACACAATGAGCAAAGCGAATAAGCTTTATCTATAATGAGTGTGACCTTGTAGCTCTAGATTCTTGGGAGAGGTACACCCAATACCTACGCTTCCACTGCGCGCTCTGATTACTTTTTTTTTAAGTTGTTTCTTCTCTCTTTTTATGATATATTTTGGAGATATAACTTACTCAGGTCATCTCATATGAGAATTTAGTATCCTGTCTCATACCTTCCATTAAATACAAATAACGCCTTAACGCTGATTGCTTTCTAAGACCCACATAATAATGCCTTAACGTTGACTACTTTCTAGGATTCACATCTCACACAATCTATTCCTTGCTTTTTATGTAATTTTTTTACTACATTTTAACAGTTCGCATTACCCATATTCACGAGAGCCTCCTTCAATGTAGAGTGTTGGGTCTAGATCAATATTAAACAAAGGCACGATGTCATTCAGTCTCCAAAAGGATTTCCTTAGTGCCATTTAGACCACAAGGTAGTTTGACATCAATTCTTGTCTATCTCTAGACACTATTTTAAATATGAGATCAACTTCAAGATAGAACGGACAAAACACATAAGGCACATAAAGTTGTGTACTCAAACTGTGAAGCCAGACTCCTAAAGCTCTAGGTTTTAAGAAATCTGTAAACTAATGCTTTAATACCACTTTTGTCACAACCCAAAACCTACCTTGGAAGTTGTGACCGGCCAAGCAGATGTTAAGCCGCCGAAGGCCTGCACATATTATAGTTTAGGGATTTCTAACGTCATCGTCTTTTTAAACCATATAAGCAAAGTATGCGGAAGCATAGAATAAATAACATAATCCCAGAGCTTCTAGATGTACAATTATAATAATTACAAATCATCAGACTACACATGATTCACCACGGTTATTCTAGCACCCCATTCAACCCACAACTTGCTATCTACCTTAACCTAAAAAATTGAAAAAAGTTTTCATAAGCCGAAGCTCGGGTGAGAAACGCATACCAAAATTACAAGTTTGACCATGAAAATACCTCACTTAGCTAGTAAAACAATTCAAGAGCAAAGCAACATTTCCAATATTCCCATCAAATTCTTTAGTACATGCATTTTGATCCATAAGCTCATTTCTTTGGTCCAAAAGATGGACCCTTTTCATTTCATTTCTCTTTCAACTTTTGCACTTTTAAGTGATAATAGCATTCAACAGTATTTTTGCCAATCGGTTGGGGAGCGACCCCATTGAAGAGTGGTAAGATATCATTACCCGGTAATGCTTGGCTGCATCTCCTACCATATTACTTCACGCCACTAGTATCTTTACCCGTCCCCTAGCACTCAGGACACCGTTCGAATGAATCATATTATCACAAGCATGTACTAGCAACCAATAAAATTCAAGTTTCCAAAACATATTGCCATGGTCTAATTTAACTGAAACTCAAAAGATTTATAAACTAGCCATCGCATGCATTAACATCAATCAAACCAAGTAGGAAAGTTCAAATTCCATATTTTCCAACAAAATCAAGCAATGGCATTTCATTCCGAAATTTCATAAAATACATGTAACTAAGGTATGCGCAACTCACCAAAAAGATTTCGTCTAACTTGTCGCACATTGAGCTAGTCCGATGCACTGGTACCTATACAATATGTATTACGAATTAATACTTACCACAATTGAACTTAATGTAGTACTTGGTCTTAATTTCCTCAATTAGTCTCTCGGGTCAGCATATGGTATAGTTTTTACGGTTCTAATATGAAAGTAATGTATACTTTAACCTATTATTTCCTCTGAGGTTATGGATACAAAAACGCACAAGTTTAAGATAGAATTCCTACAATCTGTTAGGATAGGCACGTAGGCTTTTAGTTCGGTCTTTAATTAGCTTAATCAAATTCCTATTTCAATCTCTTAAATTTAGGGCTTATAGTAGTCGTAGTAGCATCTACCAATAATCTACTTGAATCAATTAACAGCAGCAAGTTCCAAAGCCAAACTCTTGGCCGAAAGGAGGTCTTGCTTGTGTGAAAATTCCAGGGGTTAGGGTGCAGCTAACGCAAGAAGAGAAAGAGATGCGGTGGAGGGGTGAGAGGGAGTGGCTGGAGTGGTGTCAAGTCGGCCGGCAACCATGGCTGCCATTTCTTAATGCTATGTGCGCTGTGTGTGGTGTTGTATGTGGTTTGTTGTCACGCCCTCTATTTTCAACATAAATAACAATATCATTTTAAATACAAATCCTCACAATAGTACATACCATACCCCCAAAATACATTACAGTTTCCGAATTCACAAGTCTATCCAACCAATACAATATTCCAAAATAGAGAAAACAATACAATGCAATTTGTTTTACGAAGATAGACAAGTACTTCAGAAAATAATTAACTTTAGTTTGATGTTTGCATGCACTCCATACTCTCCATGACTACGCCCTTGTGATGTACCTAAAAATGATAGGTTGAGCTACACTAGCCCAGTAGAGAAATCTGTACGCAGGTTATAAGAAAATATAATGAGTCATGTACCTAGAGTGAATAAATACGACGAGATTCCACAAAGAAACATGAGACTTCCACCATAAATGAGTATACTACAACCAGTGGATCATGATTTCATATGGGTATTCCTAACAGCTCATACGCCAAACTAAAAGCATAAACCGACTCGAATTATCCTAATTAGACCACAATTTGTCCACACCCGTCACTTGCCCATTGCTACACAAATACTTCATTCTACCTCTAACTATATGTCTATGTAATGATCACACACCAACAGTAATATGTGAACAACAATATATATGTACAACAAATCCCAAGATGTTAATGACAACGAGTACACCTCTCGGCAGAATAGTACAACATTCACTAAATTCCCTTTTTGAACATAATCAATTCGTCTTGTATTTCTCAAGGATTAACCGTTTTCCGTTCCAATACAACTCTAGGCATTTGGGACCCCATGCGTCCACTAAAAACCTTTCATTCTTGTCCGGGCGTTTGGGACCCCATGCGTCCACTGGAAACCTTTCATTCTTGTTCGAGCATTTGGGACACCGTGCATCCGAAATCTTTCATTCTTGTCCGGGCGTTTGAGACCCCGTGCGTCCACTAGAAATTAATCTTTCATTCTTGTCCGAGCATTTGGGACCCCATGTGTCCTCTAGAAACCTTTCATTCTTGTTCAGGCGTTTGGAACCCCATGCGTCCACTAGAAATCTTTCATTCTTGTCCGGGCATTTGGGACCCTATGCGTCCTATGTTCATTCCGGCATCGCACCATCCGGTGGATTCGTGGCTTTCTTCATATTCGTGGTATCATTCTATTTCTTGTTTCCCATTTCATATTCCTGATTGACCTCATTCTCAACTTATAACCAACCTATATCATCCATACAACAAGCCACATGATCTCATTATATCCACATACCAATTAATCAAACTCCGAAATAATCAACCATATCATAACATCAACTAGAAGATAAGTATACACATTTCCCTTATGAATATCACCACATCCCATGTCACGCCCTCGATTTTCAACATAAATAATAATAACATTAGAAAATTAAAATTCTGACCGGAGTTACAATTAATAACCCAAAAGGTAATTCAGTCCCTAATTACACAAATTTGCCCAATAAATTACAGAGTTCCACAACAGAAAATACAATATCACGTTGTTTAGTTTACAAAGATAGACAAGTATTCTCCAAAAAAATAACTTTAATCGACAACAACAGCATGCACTCCAAGCACTCCATGACAATGACCTGCAATGTACCTGAAAATGATGGGTTGAGCTACACTAGCCCAGCAGAGAAATCTATACGCAAGTTACAAGGAAACATAATGAGTTATGCATTTAAAGTGAATGAATAAAGACAGATATGCCCAAGCTTTATATGGCTATCGACAAGCAACTCACTATGGCTAAAGGATTCTAGACAATTCTATGTGCAACACCTATCATCTCACACGCCATACCAGTCCCACAAACGTTCCCACATCAATCTCAAATAATTAACTTTTGGTTTCTCAACCGATTCATCACATCATGTGTTTCCACATTCATTCTCATTTCACAATCTTTCACATTTCTCGATTCCTCAATAACTCTCCTTTCTCATTCTCATCTGACATCAAAAACTCTTTTGTTTTCCCAAATAGATGTAATGTATAGACGTACGTGACCTATAGTGGTCAAACTCTGCTTATTCGAGCTTCATTAACCGGAGGATTTCTCATAGAAAGACCTTTTTCCCTTTTAAACAATCCAATTTAGCAAAAACCATTCTTTCTTTCGTTTTCCAATAATCTCATCTCATAACATCCAAGGTTTTCACACGTATCGCTCGTTTCCGGTCATCTCACCGAATGTCCATGGTGATACTCGTTCATTTGCGTGATTCCGGTCGTCTCACCGAATGTCCATGGTGATACCCGTAGTGTCAATTCCGGTCGTCTCACCACAGCGTGGTGATACCCGTAGTGTCAAGTTTTTGCTGTGTCCGTAACCTCAAACAGTCATTCATATCTCATTATGATACAAACCATCAACCGTCACATACACCAACAAATAGATAAGCATACACATTTCCATTAAGTATATCACCATAGCCTACACGGCATATTGAACTCATAAGTAACCTTACAACTCGCTAACCACTAGCCTTTTTATTAGAACCTCATAAAATGAGAACTCAAAGAGTTTAGAGTAATCAACGAGATGAAATCACAAGGATACGAGTTACTAAGTTACCTTTCGGATCACTAGCCAAACTCACGACTACCCATCACGCTCACCACAATGCTTCATATAACCTACGGTACACCTAAACAACCTTACGGTTCATTTTCCATTTACAAATGTACAAAGGTTACCTTTACCAAGTATCGCAAGGATTAGAACAATCAACGAATTATTGGAACCCACGTAATCGAGTTTATAGTTGATTAGAATATGATTGGAGAGTGTTAGAAGTGATCAGGAGCCAATACAATCGACGAATGATCAATAAAGTTCAAGAACAGTTTTCTGAGACAATGGTACCAATACCAAATCAATCTAGTGAGCAATCCGGGTCAAGGTATTGGTACTTCAAGAAATTAGGTATTGATACCAAACGAATCCAGTAAGCAATCAGAATCAAGGTACCAATACCTCAAAAAGTAAGTATTGGTACTTAGGTATTGATACCTCAAAAAGTTGGTATTGGTACCAATGCAAGCAGCGGCGATTTTGCAGAAAAACTAAGAACGATCACCAACTCAAATTTCAACCAACTAAAGCACGATTTAGGCACATAATCATCATATAAACTCATAACGAGAGTAAGAAATCCTTACCTCAAGTCAATGATCGAAACCCACGCAATTTGAGCAAGCCCTAGACTCCGAAAACTTCAAAATCAACCGAATCTCCTTCCCCGAGCTTGACCCACAAAATTTAGGCTCAATAACACCAATAGATGGACGATTGGAAGCTAGTTGCCATGGGTTTTGAGTGAGGAGTGAAGTTTGGGTGTTGGAGGAAGAGAGAAAGAGAGTGCCGAGATAGAGAGAGATAGATCGGGAGGTAGAGAGAGAGTGTGAGGAGTAAAAATACTCCCTTACACACACACCCACACATATATATACCAACATAAACACATATTGCACTTGCACCCCCCTACAAACAATTTCATCACATTAACCCCAACTCAAATAAACTCAATAAAATTTCAAATTTTTCCTAAATTCTAATATCAAATGAACCTTTTAATAATTTCTGAAATTACAGGTCCTTACATCCCACATGGCATACTGAACACATAAGTAACCTTATGACACACTAACCACTAGCCTCTATACTAGAATCTCATAAAACGAGTGCCTAAGGAGTTTAGGAAGATTAACAAGACGTATCACAAGGATATGAGTTACTATGTTACACTTTGGATCGCTAGCCAGTCTCACAACTACCCATCATACTCACCACAACACCTTGTAAACCTATAGTACACCTAAACATCCTTACGGTACATTCTCCATTTATAACAATGCTAAGATTACGCTTAACAAGTATCGAAGGGATTGGAACGATCAACGAATCATTGGAACCCAAGTAATCAAGTTTAGAAATTATTAGAATGTGATTGGAGAGTGTTAGATGTGATATGGGATCAACACAATCGACGGGTGATCAACAAAATTCAAAAACAGTTTTATGAGTCATTGATACCAATACCTCAAAAAGTAGGTATCGGTACCAAACCAATCCAGTGAGCAATCAGAGTCAAAGTATTGATACATCAAAAAAGTGGTATTGGTACCACTGCATTACAGTGCGCGAGTTTGCAGAAAATCAAGAACGAGCACAAACTCAAAATCCAACAAACTAAGGCACGATTTAGGCACATAATCATCACATAAACTCATAACAAGCGTCAGAAATCCTTACCTCAAGTGGTTCGATCGAAACCCAAGCAATTGATCAAGCCCTAGACTCCAAAACTTCAAAATCAACCGAATCTCCTCTTCCGAGGGAAATCCACAAAATTTCAAGCTCAACAACGTGAATGGATGAAGGATTGCAGGTTATTTGCCATGGGTATTGAGTGAGGGTTGGAGTTTTGAGTGTTGGAGAGGGAGAGAGAGAGAATGCCGAGAGAGAGGGAGAGATCGGGAGATAGAGAGAGAGTGAGATGGGAGAATTTTGTTCTCCTACACACACACCTACACTTATATACTAGTACCCACACAAATCACACTTGCACTCCCTCAAATAGCAATCCTAACACATTATTCCCAAATCAAATAAACTCAACAAATTTTACATTTTCCTCGATTTCTAACATTTATAAAACTTTTAAATAATATCCGAAAAATACGGGTCCTTACATTTGCCCCAATTCTACATCCTCTGATATCTAACTAGAGTACATATCATAATACCTATTGGAAGTAAATCAGTGAGTGAGTGAGAAATTACCAAATAAAACGGTAGATTTTTCCCAGGTGAGATTGAGCGGTACGGCCAGCGGTGAATCTCGGATGCAAGCATAGGTACAGGAGGTCGTCTCTCTCTTCTGAAGCTTTGTTTTGTCTTTAAGTTGTTAATTAATTCCAATGGGAATATATATACATCGGTGGGGATATAGGTGAAACAGGTCATTCTTTTTCCCCTTTTGAGTGACACTTGTTATTCCTCTGGCACATCATCACGACACATGGCATCATGCGTCCGATCATCACAAATTTTGTCCGAACGCGTTCAAATTTTGGTCGACGAAAAATCTTAGAAATTCAGCATATACTAATAAAAATATGTGTATTATTGTGGCAGTGTCCGATTATAAAGAAAAGATTCCAATATCGCGTAATTCGTAAAGTGTATCAAATGTAACCCAGTTGTTCCATAGTATTTACAAAATTAAATCAGAATTCTCACATTTATTCGAACCACGATATACTTCATGAAGCCCAACTTACTATCAGAATTAAATTGAAGTGTCGAGTTCCTATTCGGTTCACGTGACTAGGATTTTACATTTCTCCCCATCTTAGGAAGTTTGGTCCTCCAAACTTGAATATAGCTGATAATAATTGAATAACAATGTGTCTTCACAAAGCTTGTGTAGCATTTTTTTTTCCTCTTTTGCGAATTGCATAGTCAGCTTTCTTGTATTTTGATCAGCCATTGGTTGCCTCGTTCAACACATTTGTCCCATTTGGCGCGCATCATTTCCAAATTCGCTTGACTTGTTCCTAGCACATTATCCACTTCCCATCGTTGCTCTTAGTGAGGCAAATCTAGATTCTATAACACTTCTCGTATAAAGCTTTGATGGCTTATAATTGCTACTGATGTAGGCGAACTCCATTTATAGTTGATGCTCCCTTTGACTTGAAAATTGTTGAACGAACTTGCATCGATCAAGTCTTCTGGACTTAGAATCATTCGCTCATATGTGATGGAAAATTTTCAAATCTAAACTAAGAATTTAGATATCAATATTCATACGATTACTTGGACATGGAATTCAAAAGGTTGAGCTAGAGAGTAGTTAGTCTTTTAAGCAAAAAGTTACATCTGTAGGGGGATGAAAACAATTGATGCTTCGGATCAACTTGGATTGCAACGGCTTATTCGTGCCTCTTCACCGGAACCCTAATTCGTTGTCGGAACCCTAATCTGCAAGACAGACAAGGGGTGAGCGCACATTTGCCTCTCGTGGCAAAGGCCCTCTGATGCCAAAGTTAGTGTCACGTACTAGCAAATAAACCCTAATTATCAGTAGGAGAACAATATCAATGCAACTTTTATGCATCCCTTTTACCTCTAGGTTTAACTTGTATTTATAGCCATCCGCATGCTTGCTGCCCAAGTATCCTTACGGCCCTAGGATTCCTACCTCGTATAGGAGCCCAGGATCTCTTGGATTCTCATTCCCTTATGGGTCTATTATCTTAATCCTTTCAGGACTCTTTCCCATAGTTAACCAAACATCCCACTCACGTTGGATGTCTTTCCCAGATCCTATATACTCGGGATCTTATTCTCTTACAAAATATTACTATTCTGGAACCTTCTAGAGCATTCCAGCCGTCTCATAATTTAGGGCTACTTCCTCAATGGTGCTTTGCTATGTTCGGCCAACCCTTTGCCGAACATTCCATCTGGACCAATGGCATCACATGTCACAAGTCTCCTTTAACAATTGACTTCTCATGTCTCTTGTCTAAATACGCCAAACGGACGGACTGTCTGGGCCAATGACTTCTCATATCATTGGCCCTTATCGCCGTTCACCGCACTGCCCGATGGTAAGTCCTATCATATTTACCACGTGCTCTTATATACCATCTGTTCGGCTACTAATTGTATCTGTTCAGGAATACCACCCTACAACATCTAATACTTATTGCAAGGAATTTTTTTCCTGTCGTGGCATGAACTATCATCACATATAGCTTTCTCCCACTTTCTTATTCTCCATTAGTGTTTTTCCTATGCTTTATTAGGGCTTGTCGTCATTGTGCTTCTATCCCATCTACAAGAGTGAGAATTGGAGTCGTCACATCTCCCTACTTTAGCTTTTAGAGTCATTTTCATGTGTGTGTATCCAAAGCTTTCTCCTTTTCTTTTTCATCTTCCATAGGAACTTGCCCTTTGAGAGAAGTCCTGGAACTTCTATTTGTATCCAGCGAGTAGAGAAAAATACAGAACTCCTATTGCCATTGTTAACAAGAGCCTCAACCTTTCCTGCATTCTACCAATTTTCCCCTCTATCACTCGTTTCCCTCTATCACTCATTTTGGAATGTTAAAGAGATCGATGAATCAAAGCACTAATTTTCCTAATAACCAAGAATTCAAGGAAGAAGAGTATTCATGGTTGATATGAGTAAGTTGGGCTCAATGATGACACATATAGAAGATGCTTTAGAATTTATCAGATAGAGCATCAAGCACGATTCCGAGCATGCTGCAAAGCATGAAATCAAGAAAGTTCTCAACTTGTTTTCCAGGTTTGAAATATTAAAAAGCTTGTTGAATGTATTTTCTAACCAAAGTAGTTTGAATTTAAAAATAATCGTACATAAAAAGATATGACAAATTTACTCTCAATGAGTTGAAATATATATAAATCACACTAGTAAAATGCTCGCATCACCTTCACTTTAAATTGGACAAAGACGTATAATATATCGAAAAAGAGGCATTTTTAAGTTCTAAAAGATGGTGGTTTAGTGGTCATTGTGGTCAAGTGACATTTTCGGTGATATATACAATGAAATTTTTGTTTGTCAATGTGTAAGGCTTGTCTCGGGCATATGTCTTTGGAAAATTCTGATGATTATAAATATTTTGTGCGCTTTCATGAAATCTAGAATGCCTTATGAACCATCTTAAACTCTTTAAGAAATGAACAAATACCTTTGAACATGGAATGCGTGTACTGAATAGAATTTAGAATGAGTGGAAGGGTGCGAAAATGTGTTTTAGCCTTAGTGGCTTCGACAATCTTAGAATTGGTATACTTTCGAATAAATTTTTGGGAAGCAAATCTATTATTTTTGTGGTTCAATCCCACCATCTATTAGTACTTTGAATACCCTATTTATCAATATAAAATAGATTTCGATCCGGTTTAACGTTAGTTTGATTCAAGGATTTTTCTGAAACAATTTGTTGTTCAACCCGTTGAGGATAAAGTTATTAATACTTTGACGTATATATTTTTGGAGCCCCAACTAAAATTGGTTAGAAAGTAGGCAACACAAGCTTTTCAATGGTTCAAAGAACATGCAAATTGGAACTCGGGAGTGTCGGTGGCAAGATCGCAAAATTTGGTTGGTTTTAACGTGTCAACAATGCGCCCAAGGCGTGAGAAAATGCGCCAGGGGCGCAAGGATATGCGCCTGAGGAGCATTAACAATCAGAAATTGGTCAATTTTTGCGGGTTTGCTCCGGACACTTCCGGGCTCTGGTTTTAGCAAGGTTTGAACCGTTAAAAAGCTTGTTGAGTGTACTTTCTAACCAAAGTAGTTTGGATTTAAAAATATTCTTACATAAAATGATATGACAAATTTACTGTCAGTTAGTTGAAATATAAATCACACCAGTATAATGCTCGCATCTCCTTTACTTTAAATTAGACAAAGACGTATAATATATCGATAAAGAGGCATTTTTAAGTTCTCAAAGATGATGGTTTAGTAGTCATTGTGGTCAAGTGACAATTTCGGTGATATATACATTGAAATTTTGGTTCGTAAATGTGGAAAGCTTGTCTAGCATATGTCTTCGAAAAATTCTGATGATTATGCATATTTTGTGCGCTTTCATGAAGTCTAGAATGCCTTATGAACTCTCTTAAACTCTTTAAGAAATGAACAAATACCTTAGAACATGGAATGCATGTTCTGAATAGAATTTAGAATGAGTGGAAGGGTGCAAAAATGCGTTTTAGCCGTAGTGGCTCCGACAATCTTAGAATTGGTTTACTTTCAAATAAATTTTCGTGAAGCAAAATCTATTATTTTTGTGGTTCAATCCCACCATCTATTAGTACTTCGAATACTAGATTTATCGATATAAAATAGATTTCGATCCAGTTTAACGTTAGTTTGATTCAAGGATTTTTCTGAAACAATTTGTTGTTCAACCCGTTGAGGATAAAGTTGCCTATACTTTGATGTATAAATAAGTTTGGAGCCCAAACTAAAATTGGTTCGAAAGTAGGAAAGACAAGCTTTTCAATGGAGTTAACGAGTGTTGGTGGTAAGACTACAAAGTTTGTTCGGTATTAACGTGTCAACAATGCGCCCAAGGCGCAAGGAAATGTGCCCGAGGCGCATTAACAACCAAAAATTGGTCAATTTTTGCGGGTTTGCTCCGGAGACTTCCGGGCTCCGGTTTTAGCAAGGTTTAAACCGTTAAAAAGCTTGTTGAGTGTACTTTCTAACTAAAGCAATTTTGATTTAAAAATATTTCTTATATAAAAAGATACTCCCTTCGTCCCATTTTCATCGTCCAATCTCAGGATACTACAAATTTAAGAAAACATCATAATTATCTTTTCAAAACTTCACATTTCCAATAATACCCTTGAGTGATTTTTTGAAGTTAATGACAACAAAATTTAGGTGCCAATTTGGATGAAAATTTTGTCCTCAATTTGAACTTAAAGAAAAAAAAGTACAGTACAAATTGTGACGGGTGAAAGGGATGCAACACAAATTTAAAATTCAAGATTTCAAACTTCCCCCTTTTAGACTTCCTTTATTTAAAGCCTTCTTTCTGATTTTTTTCCTTTTCCAAACTTACTCCTTACCAAAACTCCCATCTCCCCTGCACGTTCTTTCTCTGGCTTCACCATTTTTCTTTTCTCCCTAGTTGAATCTCACTCTTTTTCCCTTCTCTATAACCTTCACCTTTTCAGCCGCATGGAACCAGAGCTTGGAAATTCCTCTATCCATTTCAAGAGAAAAAGGGTTCTAACCAATGAAGAACGTCAAGCAATCTTTGATATTCTAGTGGTAAGAAGTGATAATGGGAAGGTAAATGGTGCTTTGTTCAAAGAAATTGCTGAATCATTCTTTGTTTGTGACAAAACTATCCGTAGGATTTGGGAGCAAGGGTTAGCTTGTGTTTATAATGGGTCCATGGTTGATGTATCATCCAAATTGCAAGGAAGAGTTGGTCGGAAACGTGTTCAAATCAATGTGAACTAGTTCACTATGACATGAATCCAAATATGATAACGAAACATGCTAGGGCGTTCCCTTTAAGCGACGTGTTGTGCCTGCCTTCGGGTGCTTCGAAAAATGAGCAAGGGGCGCCACACCGGCGCCCGGGTGTGGTGATAAGTGAGCAAGGGTTCCCGTGTGTACCTGGACGAGCACGGGTAAAGAAGCTAGCCCAGGATTATAGGATTTATTTAGCAACTTGGAATATAGGGACATTGACGGGTAAGACTAGGGAGCTAGTTGACACCATGCTTAGGAGGAAGATCAGTATAGCTTATCTTCAAGAAACTAAGTGGGTAGGGGAGAAAGCTAGGGAAATAGAGAACACAGGTTATAAGCTCTACTATACGGGCAAGAATAGACATAGAAATGGAGTAGGTATCGTAGTAGATAAACACCTGAAAGATTCGGTAGTTACAGTCACGAGAAAAGGAGATCGGATTATTTTAGTTAAGCTTGTGATTGGAGGGAGCATAGTTAATATTATTAGTGCTTACGCACCCCAAATCAGTTTGGATGATCTCACTAAAGAGCAATTCTGGGAGCAGATGGATGACGTGGTTCAAGATATACCTTTTGGGGAGAAGCTATTTATAGAAGGCGATTTCAATGGCCATGTGGGAGTGCACAAGCAAGGGTATGAGAAGGTGCATGGTGGCTTTGGTTTTGGTGACCTTAACGAAGGTGGTCGGAGGATTTTAGATTTTGCAGTAGCTTTTGACCTTATAGTGGGTAATACCCTCTATAGGAAGAGAGAAGAGCACTTAATTACCTTTAAGAGCGGAGCCAATAGAAGCCAAATTGACTACTTTCTCGCTAGAGGTGCAGACCGCTTGACATGTAAGGATTGTAAGGTTATTCCCGGAGAGTGTTTAGTGGCACAACATAGACTTTTGGTGTTAGATATTAGTCTCAAGGGGAATATTAGAAGGAGAAAGGAAACTAGTTACCCACGAACTAAATGGTGGGGCCTAAGAGGGGAGAAACTAGAGGTATTCAAGGAAAGAATGTCCCAAGAAGTTCAGTGGGGAGTGGAAGGAGATAGTGACAATATGTGGAATACCATAGCTGATGGTATTAGAAGAATATCGAGAGAAGTTCTTGGGGAGTCGAAGGGAAAAAGTCCAATTTCTAAGGAGACATGGTGGTGGAATGACGAGGTTCAAACCAAGGTAAAAGCCAAGAAGGAGTGCTTTAAAAAGTGGCAAAAGGACCGGACTGAGGAAAATTTTCAGGGTTATAAGCAAGCTAGCAAGGAAGCTAAGAAAGCTATTAGGGGTGCTAAGTTGGAAGCCTATGAGAATTTCTATGCTAGACTCGATAGTAAAGACGGAGAAAAAATTATTTATAAACTTGCCAAGTTGCGGGAAAGGAGAGCTAAAGACGTTTCTCAAGTTAAGTGTATAAAAGATATTGATTCGGCGGTGTTGGTAAAAGAAGAGGCAATTAGAGATAGATGGAAGTCGTATTTCGAGAAGATGTTAAATGAGAAACATGAAGGAGGCTTTGGGGGGGAGGAAGAGTATGAACCTGGCGAGAATATAGAATATGAATTTTACCGGAGAATACAAAAGTTCGAAGTAGTCAAAGCTTTGAAAAGGATGAGACCAGGTAAGGCCTTAGGACCAGATGGTATCCCTATTGAAGTGTGGAAAAGTCTAGGTGACCTGGGGGTGACTTGGTTGACGAAGTTGTTTAACAAGATTATTATGACGAGGAAGATGCCCAACGAATGGAGAAGGAGCACTCTAGTACCTATCTATAAGAATAAAGGGGATATCCAAAGCTGCAACAACTATAGAGGTATTAAATTGATGAGTCATACGATGAAGTTGTGGGAAAGAGTTATTGAGCATCGCTTGAGGGCGATGACTACGGTGTCAGAGAAACAGTTTGGGTTCATGCCTGGTAGATCAACCATGGAAGCTATCTACTTATTAAGGAGAATGGTAGAAAAACATAGAGCAAAGAAGAAGGATCTCCATATGGTTTTCATAGACTTAGAAAAGGCTTATGATAGGGTGCTTAGAGACATCATATGGTGGGTTCTGGAGAGAAAGGGAGTGACCAAAGGGTATATCGAGGTGATTAGAGACATGTATGAAGGTGCCGTCACTACCATTCGATCACCAGTAGGGGATACGAGTGAATTCCCAATCACTGTAGGATTGCACCAAGGGTCAGCCTTGAGCCCGTACCTTTTTGCCTTAGTTATAGATGAATTGACTAGACAATTCCAAGAGGATATCCCATGGTGTATGATGTTTGCAGATGACATTGTCCTCGTAGATGAATCCGCTAGAGGTGTTAATACGAAACTAGAAATTTGGAGGGAAGCATTAGAGTCAAAGGGTTTCCGAATAAGTAGGAGTAAAACTGAGTATATGGTGTGCAAGTTTAGTGGTACTAGCAGTGCGCACGAAGAAAGAGTGATGATCCAAGAGCAGGAGATACCTAAGAGTGCTCATTTTAAATACTTAGGATCAATCATTAGTAGGGATGGAGAGATTGCCGATGATGTGACTCATAGGATTCAAGTGGGGTGGCTCAAGTGGAGGAGCGCAACTGGTGTACTGTGTGACAAGAGGGTACCCATAAAATTGAAGGGAAAATTTTATGGTACTGCCATCAGACCAGCGATGCTTTACGGGACAGAATGTTGGCCTATTAAGAAACAACAGGTGACCAAGATGAGTGTAGCAGAAATGAGAATGTTGAGGTGGATGTGTGGTAGGACTAGAAGAGACAGGATTAGAAATGAAACGATTCGGGAGATGGTAGGTGTAGCATCCATAGAAGAGAAGCTGAGAGAAAATAGGCTAAGATGGTTTGGGCATGTCTACCGTAGACCAGGAGACGCAATAGTTAAGAGAGCAAATAGGATAGTTTTGGGTAGCAATGCTACGGGGAGGGGTAGACCTAAATTGACTTTAGATTCTGTGGTACGCAACGATATGAGTACAGTAGGTTTGTGTGCACAAATGGCTCTTGACAGAGCTCAATAGAAAAAAAGGATTCATGTAGCCGACCCCAAGTGATTGGGACTTAAGGCTCGGTTTGGTTTGGTTTGGTTTGTATCAAATAAATATTCATTCACTGTCAGCGACCTTAAAGGTTGCAAAGTCTACACTTCATAGGCGAATCAAAGAAGGCGTAATTCGGCCACATTCGAATGCTTTGAAGCCTTATCTCTCGGAAGAAAGTAAGAAAGCAAGACTTCGATTTTGCTTATCAATGCTTGAGCCAAATACTCTTGAAGCACAACCGATGTTCAAAAACATGTACAACTATGTGCATATTGACGAGAAATGGTTCTACATGTCCCGTGAATCGGAGCGGTATTATCTTCTCCCTGAAGAACCCGAGCCACACCGTACTTGCAAAAGTAAGCGATTCATAACCAAAGTCATGTTTTTGGCAGCAATTGCTCGACCTCGTTTTGATGCAAATCGAAATCCAATTTTTTCTGGCAAAATTGGAATTTTTCCTTTTACCTATAAAGAGCCTGCCAAGAGAAGTAGCAAAAATAGAGCAGCTGGTACGTTGGAAACGAAGGCCATTATGGCAGTAACCAAAGAAATTACTCGTTCGTGCTTGATAGAAAAAGTCCTACCTGCTATTAGATCCAAATGGCCACGTTCGGGTGCAGTGGAAACCATCTATATACAACAAGATAATGCAAGACCACATATTCATGGATCGGATCCCAAATTTCTTGAAGCTTCAAGTCGAGATGGATTTGATATGCGCTTATCGTTTCAACCTCCAAGTTGTCCGGATATGAATGTTTTGGATCTTGGGTTCTTTAGGTCGATTCAATCATTGCAACATCAACAAGCGCCATCAACTATTGACCAACTTGTTGGTGCCGTAGAGAAATCCTTCGAAGAATTGTCACCGGATAATCTCGATCGTGTGTTTTTATCATTGCAAGCTTCCATGATTGAGGTAATGAAAGTTTATGGAGATGACAACTACAAATTGCCACACATCGGAAAAAGCCATCTCATTAGAGATGGCACTCTTCCTACGCAACTTCATTGTGACCGTGCTATTGTGGAAAATGCACTACTTCATTTGCATCAATGAGCCCATTCATGGTCAGTTCATCATCTTCTTCTTTTTTTCCTTGCACCAAACTCTCTGTTTGCCTCTTTAACTATTTTTTCTTATTCTTGTGCTTGGAGTAACAACATTACTGCTCCCTAATCAATTTTATTAGAGCAATAACCTGTTTTCTTTTTGTGTTTTTTTTTCCTTTTTTTGTCTCCCCAGGTTAAATTTCCATAGAGGCTTTTGCAAAGTTTGTCTCTAAGAGCTGCTTTAATGGAATTGCTCAAACTCATGTTCTTTTGTGAAATCATGGAAAGCTAATGGCAGTGGACTATGGAATGGAGTTAAATGGACTTCGTTGTTCTCTTCCTTTGTTTTTGTTGTTTTATGAAATCATGGAAAGCTAATGGCAGTGGACTATGGACTATGGAATGGAGTTAAATGGACTTTGTTGTTGTCTTTTGTTTTTGTTGCTTTTGATTTTCTGCCATAGTCGTTGTATATCTTCACTTTTGATAATGGAATGAAGCTTTTCCTATGAAAATCAACCATTTCAATTTCATTGTCCTGTTTTTTATTCTGCTAGGTGTACTGAATTTCAAAATTTGAGAGAAGGGTAAAATGGGAAAAATAAATTTTATTGTACCTTTGTCTTTTCAAATGGACAATCTTTTTGGGACACAAAAAAGAGGAATTTTGGACAATGAAAATGGGACGGAGGGAGTATGAAAAATTTACTATCAGTGAGTTGAAATATAAATCACACTAGTAAAACGCTCGCATCTCCTTCACTTTAAATTGGACAAAAACGAATAATACATCGATAAAGAGGCATTTTTAAGTTCAAAAAGATGGTGGTTTAGTAGTCATCATGGTCAAATGACAATTTCGGTGATATATACATTGAAATTTTGGTTCGTAAATGTGGAAGGCTTGTCTCGAGCGTATGTCTTTGGAAAATTCTGATGATTCTGCATATTTTGTGCGCTTTCATGAAGTCTAGAATGCCGTATGAACTCTTTTAAACTTTTTAAGAAATGAACAAATACCTTAGAACATAGAATACGTGTACTGAATAGAATTTAGAATGAGTGGAATGGTGCGAAAATGTGTTTTAGCCTTAGTGCCTCCGACAACCTTAGAATTGGTTTACTTTTTAATAAATTTTCGTGAAGCAAAATCTATTATTTTTGTGGTTCAATCCCACCATCTATTAGTACTTTGAATACCCTATTTATCAATATAAAATAGGTTTCGAACCGGTTTAACGTTAGTTTGATTCAAGGATTTTTCAGAAACAATTTGTTGTTCAACCCGTTGAGGATAAAGTTATCAATACTTTAACGTATATATTTTTGGAGCCCCAACCAAAATTGGTTAGAAAGTAGGCAAGACAAGCTTTTCAACGGTTCAAAGAACATGCAAATCGGAGTTCGGGAGTGTCGGTGGCAAGACGGCAAAGTTTGGTCGGTTTTAACGTGTCAACAATGCACCCAGAGCGCGAGGAAATGCGCCAGGGGCGCAATGATATGCGCCTGAGGCGCATTAACAATCCTAAATTGGTCAAATTTTGCAGGTTTGCTCCGGGCACTGCTGAGCTCCGATTTTAGCAAGGTTTGAACCATTAAAAAGTTTGTTGAGTTTACTTTCTAACCAAAATAGTTTGGATTTAAAAATATTCGTATATAAAAAGATATGACAAATTTACTCTCTGTGTGTTGAAATATAATCACTCTAGTAAAACGCTCGCATCTCCTTGACTTCAAATTGGATAAAGACATATAATATATCGATAAATAGGCATTTTAAAGTTGTAAAAGTTGGTTGATTCCAACAACAAATATAATAAAGTTTAGCTTATGAAAATGCGATCGCAATTAGACCACTACAAAAGTTATCTGATCACTACTACCCTCCACTACCAATATTGTCACCGTGACACTCTGGTAACCATTAAAATAACTTTGCTTGAGGCAATTGCAATCTTCCCAGCTGTTGCAAGATTTAACATGCATGAACTACAAGAAGTGCAAAATAAACCCATCTTTAGTGCTAAATAAACCGTCAAAAAGCCTCATACATGTTTTCAAGGCCACTTAGCCTCAAATGCTCATCAGCACAAGGAATGACCGGGGTGAAGTCCAGACGGCAAGCTGACAGAACGAGCATGGTAGAACGATTTTGGCTTCAAAGGAGAGACAGCCATTTTTCTTTGGGAATAAGGACACTTAGAACTGGATGTGAAATTTTCAATGGCAAGTTAGTTGTGGTGGGTTGTGTTTCCTTTCCTCTGCATTAGGCTCCAAATATATATCAGTCTCTAACATCTTTACATGGCTGGTTTATGTTATAATACATGCTTGGTTATATTCCATGAGAAAAATGGAGGGGAAGAAAGAAGCCATAATGATTCACTGCCCATTTCGTCTCCATGTTCTTTTATTTTAGTCTCATGGTAATATTGGAGAACTTAGTGTTGGGGATTCAAACATTCAAACCCACAAGCAAATGCACACAATCGAAGAACAAACCAAGAATAGAAAACAATATAAAGCAAGAAAAGAACAAGACACAGAGATTACGTGGTTCCGACTTAAGCTGATTACTTAATCGTACGTCCACGGGGTGCTGAGGTGTTTCACTATGATGAAAATATGTTGGAGTTACAAAAGGAGGCAGCCCTAACTTTGCTCTTATATATGCAAGCAAGCTAATACTAGAAAACCCTAAAAACGCTAAAACCTGCGTTGGGCGGAACCCAAAACCTTCCGAGTCATTTTTTTACTATAACTCTAAAATTGTCTTCACATCTCAACAATCTCCACTTGAAGACATGATCAAACATCCAGCCAATCATCAACTATCATTAACACCATCAGCACCCAGCCTCCCACTCAAGCTTGGAGACCCACAGAAGCTAAACAAGACTTCAGCTTCTCCACAGTAACCACCTTCGTAAACATGTCTACCGGATTATCCCTTATGTGAATCTTCTCCAAAGTGAACTGTCCATCCTCCAACAAAGAGCGAATAAAGTGATATTTATGTCAATATGCTTGATCCTCGAGTAAAAAGCTGCGTTCTTCGCCAGATGTATTGCACTCTGACTATCACTAAACAATTTGCAATTGTCCTGTTCCTTACCCAACTCTTTCATGAAGCTCCTTAGCCATACCATCTCCTTGCACGCCTCCGTGGCTGCAACATACTCCACCTCTGTTGTGGAAATAGTCACTATTTTCTGTAACCGCGAGACCCAATCAACTGCTGCACTCCCCAATGTAAAACCATACCCAGTAGTGCTCTTCCTGCTATCAATGTCCCCTGCTAAATCTGAATTCACATATCCTTGCAAACAAATATCAGAACCCCCAAAACACAAAGCCAAATCAGAAGTACCTCTCAGATACCGCAAAATCCACTTGACAGCCTCCCAATGCTCCTTGGCTGGACTTGCCATAAACCTGCTGACAACTCCCACTGCTTGAGCAATGTCTGGCCTCGTGCTAACCATAGCATACATCATGCTGCCTACAGCCGAGGCATAAGGAACTTTGGCCATGTAGTTCTTTTCTTCATCAATTACTGCCCCTTTTTCCCTCGAAAGCTTGAAGTGACTTGTCAACAGTGTGCTAACAGGCTTAGCACCTTCCATGTTGAACCTTTTGAGCACCTTTTCAACATATTCCTCCTGTGACAACTTCAACTTCCGGTTCACCCTGTTCCTACTGATTCGCATCCCAAGGATTTTCTTCGCAGAACCCAAATCCTTCATTGCAAACTCCCTGGACAGCTGTGCCTTGAGATTAGCAATCTCATCCATGCTTGAACCTGCAACAAGCATATCATCTACATACAACAAAAGTATGAGATACGATTTACCAAGCTTCTTAAAATAACAACAGTGATCCCCATGACATCTACTGAACCCTATATTTGTCATAAAGGTATCAAACCTTTTATACCACTACCTAGGCGCCTGTTTCAACCCATACAGACTCCTTTGAAGCTTACATACCTGATCCTCTTTCCCTTTGACAACATGACCCTCTGGCTGATGCATATAAATATCCTCCTCCAAATCCCCATGAAGGAAAGTAGTTTTAACATCTAACTGTTCTAAGTGCAAGTTCTCAACAGCCACAATATTAAGAACACATCTGATAGTACAAATCTTTACCACAGGAGAAAAGATTTCAGTGTAGTCAATACCTGGTTTCTGTTCAAAACGCTTTACTACCAACCTCGCCTTGTACCGTTTGCTCCCATCAGATTCTTCCTTAAGCCTGTATACCTATTTGTTGTGCAAAGCTTTCTTTCCCTTGGGCAACTGAACCAAGTCCCAAGTCTGGTTTGATGAGAGAGAATCCATCTCATCATCCATTGCTCGCTCCCACTCTCCCTTGGTCTCCACCTGTAATGCTTCCTTAAAACATTCTGGTTCACCACTATCAGTTAACAACAAATAGTGTAAAGCAGGAGAATAACGCATTGGTGGTTTAACAGTACGTGTAGACCTCCTGAGTGGAGGAGTCTGTGGATCTGCCTGTAAAGTAGGTTACATATTAATATCTTGAGGCTGTGAGACATTACTATCAGGGATCCCCTCAAACTCTACAAAGTCTGAATTTTCATTAGCATCCTCGGGTTGATTCTGTCTGTTTCTATACAAAACAGACTCATTAAATACCACATCCATACTCCTGCGTGTTTTTCGATTTTCAAAATCATATAGCCTATACCCATAGCTTTTGAGACTTAGCATCAAGTTTACCCCTATCACTCGATTCAATATGCATATAGGCCATGCAACCAAATACTCGTAAATGGGATAAATTTACCTCTTTACCTGACCAAGCCTCCTCCGGCAATCCATTGTTCAAAGGAACTGAAGGTCCCCTGTTGATCAAATACGCCTCTATATTTACTGCGTCAGCCCAAAATTGCTTAGGTAACCCAGCATGTAGCCTCATGCTTCTTGCGCGCTCTAGGATTGTCCTATTCATGCGCTCAGCAACTCCATTCTGCCTTGGCTTCTTTGGGATTGTTTTCAACCTTCGAATCCCATTTGCAGCACAGTAAGCCTCAAACTCACCATCACAATACTCGCCGCCATTATCAGATTTCAGACACTTCAATTTCTTTTCTGTTTCATTCTCAACTAATGCTTTCCAATTCTTGAAAACACCAAACATATCAGATTTATGCTTGAGAAAATAAACCCATAATTTTCTAGTAGCGTCATCAATGAAATTAACAAAATAACATGAACCACCAAGAGAAGATACCAGAGATGGTCCCCACACGTCTGTATGAACCAGCTCCAACTTCTCTAATTTAAGAGTCCTTGCCACCTTTGTAAAACTAACTTTCCTCTGTTTCCCAAAGATGCAATCTTCACAGAAGTCCAAGTCCAGCGACTTACAACCCGGCAATTTTCCCTTCGACAACATTACTTTCATCCCCTTTTCGCTCATGTAACCCAGCCTACGATGCCACGTAATACAATCAACCGCTGATGCTGCCACTGCAATGCTACAATAAGTACCCAAAGATACATATAGGGTTCCTTCCTTTTTACCGCGAGCCACAACCAGTGCCCCTTTGCTCATCTTCCAAGCATCTGATGTAAACGATGTGACCACTCCACCCTCTGACAACTAACCCACCGAAATAAGATTCCTTGTTAGACTAGGCACATGTCTAACATCTTTCAATTTCAGTACTGTCCCGTCTGTCTGAGTCATATACACATCCCCTTTTCCAACTATGTTGCAAGCTTCATCATCACCCGGATAAACTTTTCCATAGTTTCCCTGCACATAATTCTGTAGCACATCCATGCGTGAAGTAACATGGAATGAGGCTCCTGAGTCTACAATCCAAGACTCATTGTGAGAATCCAACGAACAAATCAAGACTTCATTATCCGATTCCTCGGAAACATTAACGATGTTCTTACCCCCCTGATTATTCCTGTTTTGCTGCTTTTTCGATGGTGCCTTACAGTCTCGCTTCCAATGCCCCATCTGACCACAGTTCCAACATCCTTCAGGTTTCACTTCTCTACTGCGAGATTTACTCATGTCCCTGTTCTTGGAACTCCCTCTTCCCTTGCCCTTATTGCCTCCCCTATTTGCAGACCTGCCTCTGTCCTCTGTACTAAGTGCTGAACCCAAAGCAACATCCTCACCTGATGCTCTCCTCCTAGCCTCTTCTCCTAATATCAATCCAGTAACATCCTTCAATTTTATTGTTGCAGATCTGGAGGAGTTACTCATTACTACGACAAGTCCGTTCCAACTTTCTGGCAAACTCGATAGTAGAACAAGAGCTCGAATCTCATCATCAAAATTAATACCCACACATTCTAACTGATTTGTGACCGTATTAAATTCATTCAGATGTTCAGCAACAATAGAGTTTTCAAGCATCTTTAGGTTAAACAACTTTTTCATAAGATATACCTTGTTCACCGCAGAAGGTTTCTCGTACAGCTTTTCTAGGGTTTTGAACAAATCTGCTGTAGTCTTTTCTTTGGCAATATTTGACGCAACCGACGGTGCGAGGCTCAATCGCACAGTCCCCAAAGTTTTGCGATCCAAAATATCCCAATCTGCTTGCTTTATGGTTTCTGGTTCCGTGCCACTGATCGGAAGATATAAATCCTTCTGATACAAAATATCCTCCATCTGCATCTTCCAGAAAGCGTAGTTCATACCATTAAACTTCTCGATCTTGTATTTTTCTTCAGCCATTGTGTAAACCCTTGACCTCCTAACTCGGAGCTCTGATACCAGTTGTTGGGGATTCAAACGTTCAAACCCACAAGCAAACACACACAATCGAAGAACAAACCAAGAACAGAAAACAATATAAAGCAAGAAAAGAACAAGACACAGAGATTATGTGGTTCCGACTTAAGCTGATTACTTAATCGTACGTCCACGGGGTGCTAGGGTGTTTCAATATGATGAAAATATGTCAGAGTTACAAAAGGGGGCAGCCTTAGCTTTGCTTTTATATATGAAAGCAAGCTAATACTAGAAAACCCTAAAAACACTAAAACCTGCGTTGGGCGGGACCTAAAACCTTCTGGGTCACTTTTTTATTGTAACTCTAAAATTGAGATGGATTCTCTCTCATCAAACCAGACTTGGGACTTGGTTCAGTTGCCCAAGGGAAAGAAAGCTTTGCACAACAAGTGGTATCAGAGCCAATGGCTAACGATCTTTGGGCGGACTCAAACTGATTTGGTGGGCTTGCATGGAGATTCTCGATGGAGCGAGAAAAAATCCAAGGTGGCTCTCGATGGAGTAAGGATGTAGGCGGAGCACTGCATGGAAGCTCTCGATGGAGTTAAGGGGTTGGCTCTCGATCGATGGAGTAGGTGCGGTGAAGTCCAGGGTTAAATCGGTGTTGGAGAATAAAGATCATGGATCAAGGGGGAGTCAAGAGGATCAAATCGAGAGGGAGCTAGGCCCAATGCATGGTTCACACATGAGGGGGAGATTGTTAGGAACATGTGTGAAAGGTTAAGTCCCACATCGGTGTTTCTCCACTAAAAGTGTTGAAACCGGATTGGCTTGGGAGTGCGAGGGCGTGCCAGGACACGTTTGTCCAAACTGCCTTACGGCTTTCGAGCCTCAAAGTCTAACATATTTCGGGCAGATGTGCTAGGCCTAAAGGGTAAGGCCTTAGGATGGTTCGTTCGCTACCTTGTCGGGCTAAGGACTTAAAGTATTTTCTAATCGCTGTTGGAACAAAGGAAAGAAAGATAAACGGCTAAAACAAGATTAAGTGAACTCCATTAAAGATTCAATGAAGTTTTGGGTACAAGAGAAGAGGCAAAACTTGAAATATTAAGAAGTGAATACAAGGAATGCTTGAAAGAAAAGGAAATGAGGGTGCATAAGCTATAAGCTCTTGAGGTCGTGGACCTTTGCCAAGGCCTCCACAACTGGAAATTATAGGAGCCACAGGCCTTGAGCTGCTTCAAAATCCTCCAATGCATGGCTGCCATGTGGCCCTCCGGC